>KN496499.1:7274-26405 GCA_000787155.1 Scartelaos histophorus | reverse complement strand
GCCTCTTTAAGAGAACTGTTGCAAAACTAAAGCCGTACAGATCCTCACAACCAGGGCCAACAATTGTAACTCTATAGAATCTGCTGCAACTGTATTTCATTAACCTCTAACTCTGGAAAGAGGCTGGGCATTGGGCAATTAAGTCCTCTCTAAAAATGTTAATTAGGAACAGGCATAATTTAAAAGTAAATGTACTTGAGGATAATTCATGTATCCAGGGCACTTTTGGCCAGGCATTTTCTCCCGCTGCTTGCAGTTCCACTTCTGACAAACATACACATAAGGACTGAACACATAGATAAGTATCAGAATAAAGCAGCATCCTGAGTTAATCCTGAGCGGAGCAGGCAGCAAACAGCATCTGCCTCTCGCTCCAAAACAGTTGTTGTATAAACAGACTCAGAGCATATTTACCCTTCAGCTAAAGGTGTCTCCAGAGCCGCCATGTTTGTATATCTGAACGCTCTTCACAGGCAGCCTGGAGGCGGCCCACGCCACAACTTTGGACTTTCTACTTCATAGCAGGGGAGCAAAGGCATCTACCATCACAGGTCACCTACCGCACTTCCACCTTACAGAATATGCAACAGCGATCACACGCCAACGGCACTCACTCAGGTATTACAGCATCAGTAAAATCTCAGCGCAAATATAATTAAATGTGTAATAAGATATGATGATGGTAAAAAAAGAACAGCTGAAATGTGATTTTCTCATTGTAGGCTCTCAGGTGCCAGTTGAACACCATGCTAGAGCAAAAAGATTAAAAATAAAGAAAAAGCAGAAGAATCAGAACCCTTGAGAGCAGACTAACACCAAATGTTAAGTATCAGTTAAGGTGGATTTATTCTAGTTTGGCTAATGAGGGTCATTATTATGGCCCTTCTGAGCTATGGGGATAAAAATAACTGGAGCATATTCCCCTTAGATTCATAAGACAGGCACTTAGCATGGAATGAATTTCTTAATACAATTCAAGTGAACGCTCCTGAAACCCTTAACAGGTACTACTATGTCTCCAAGGGTATTCTGCCGAACTCTGAACTTTGTGGATTTGGGGTCACAGCAGCAAAAGAAGCAATTTCACTGACTGAACAAATTCAAATAAGGTTCACTATGAATGTCAGTTTTCTGAGATACATAAATCACACAATGGATGACACAGGAAAAATCAGTTCTTACAGAGGTGGAGTGAAAAAAGACACTTATCTTAAAGTACCATAAAGCTCTCCTATCTTTTTCGCTATTATTTCACCTGGGCAGTCCACATATCTCCCAGACTTTTATGATGCTATCAGTTCTGTCAGCTCCTCTCTTCACTCGCTGGTTAACACACAGTAAAACAAAGCACCTGCGTGGCTGAAAAAGCAATCCAACTCTTGTCCTGCTTCTTTAAATCACATCTGATATACAATCCACATCTGTTTTAAACATTTCCAAACGCATTAACAGCCTAATCAATGAAGTGATTGAATTAGACAACATCAAAGCGTCTTTCGTCATTGGTGCAGAATACAGCAGCGAACTCCCGTTTAAAGTCTCTTCCATTGATTCTTGTTTTTCCCGCTCTCAGCACTGTCACTCTACACACCAGAGGGCTGCGTATGTGAAATTTACAACAGCTTGCTGCTCGGGCATCCCATACAGAGAATATTGCGAACTTGCTCTTCCGTCAGTATTTCAATAAACAAAATCTAAAGCCGTCAGATGACAGATCACATAAAACCAACATCAGTGACACATCTCTTGCCCCATATCAGTAATAAACTGCCCTGTGGAAGTGGTCTCTGTCATATACAGTAACATTTAAAATCTACCAAACGGCCGGTAGTAAAATAATATGAATCGTTTCAACATCTCACAAGATATATATACTTAGTCATGCACAATAAAATCCAGCAGCAGTGTCTGAGATGTACCCAAGTGGAGCCACAAAACCGTGACCCCAGCACAGCTCTTTTGTCAGCTTTTAACCATGTTAGAATGTAGTTTCCTCATCAAAAACATACCTGGAGTTATGTTTTGTTTCATTCACACATGTTAACAGCTCCTTTCACATTTTATTCAGTAGAGATTGGCAATTCCAGGGCTGAAATTATTCAAATGATTCCTGTGACGGCAAATGAAGTTTAAAAACATAGTGGAGCATTTCTTGTATTATCACAGGACATCACAAGGTGGAAGTGTTTTCCATTTGAGTAAAGAACTCTACATGTAAATATGGAGGGCCTGTGTGTTAAATGTGTGAATGAAACTAAAACACAACTCCAGCTATTTTTTTGACGAGGAAACAATCATAACATAGATCAGAAATAATATTTAATGTAATGTACAGAGAAAAATACTGGTTGTTATTTAATTTTTTACACCCATGAAAAAAGTCAAACAAACAAGCCAAATAGCTAACTATCTGCACGCTTCCATCTTTCTCTGACACACGTGCGATCGCTAATGAGATCCAGGTCCTCGTCTCTCAGTCTTCCTAACGATAAGTAATGACAGCGGCTTAGCTAACACAATTAACACAGACACAGAGGAAAATACAATTCCCCTACAATGAACATTATGTAAATTATTAATTACCGCACAGACGATTGCAATCTTGTTCGGCTGCCCACTGGCACTCAAAATGTGAACGATTTGAAACCAGAGAAAGTGAAGATTATCCTGACACAGAGGAATTGTGGGAAAATCGAGCAAATACCACCTGCTCTTTTAGCAATTTATAGAAACACTTTACATTTGCAATTAAAAAGGACTAAATGCAGGCTCATGGCCAAGCTTCAGACACATTTCACTGGCAACAAAACAAAGCATGAAAAATGAGCTGACATATGAACAATCTGGCTTTGTTCAACTCAATGAGATGTCACTATCAGTATATCAGTACAAATTGGCACTTTTTAACAGAGCCCATAGACTCTTCACATGTATATCAATATAGTTGCACACAACACAGAATATATATATTACTTTAATTTAAACAGAAAGCGCGTTCATTTCCACTGAATTATACATGTTTTGGGAGAAGCAGCTTGTGTATTTTGTCCATATGTCTCTCCTCCGCTTATTACTGCATGTGAGTCAGAAAGTGAAGTAAAAATGTGAACACCGAAAGATCAAATGAGCGGCGTGACAAAAGCACAGAGAGAGTCCAGCTAAGTGTCGGGGAAGAGAAAGAGCATCAGTTTGAGCCAACAATCACTCAGATTCAGTGCCTCTGCTTAATGACACCGGAGCCACGCGGGAGACAAAGACCGGCCCGGTTTAGTACGTGATGAATTCAAAGGCTGATAACTTTGTGCCTCCCTGTGCATCATCCACAAAAGTGTAGAAAAAAACAAAACCCAAAAAAAAACACGCATCTGAGAAATGATCTAGTTCACTTCACACTTTGCAAACACTCTCAGTCTTAGCAGAATTATACTTTGTCCAAAGCCTTGCTCACGACACAATAATTAATAGAATACATCACTAGATTCATGGTAATTTAAAATGACAAACCAGAGAAGTGATGTGGATAAACAAGACGTAAAATAGCCAGACAATATTAAACAAAGCCGTGCTATCTTAACATGTTGACAGTGTTAATGGTTACAGGTTTACAATTTAGAAAAAGAAGTATGTCTAGATTGCCTTACCTTGAATATAGGACAGAAGCCTGTGTAGTTGGTCGCCGTGTAACAGCAAATAAACCAGCTTGGCAAATGTCACCATATTTCATTTCAAGTCAGTCTTGTTTACCAGAGCTGCTTTTTAAATTGTCCTCCTCTCACTTGAATCCATTTTTAGATTTGGATTTACTAAAAAAGTCTTTTTGCATAAACAATTTCAAGATAACATTTTTCAAATATGGATAAAATAATATACAGAATAGACAATGACAATATTCAAATGCTTAAATGTTCAAAAAGTATGAAACAGCATTAACGGTTACAGACCAACATCCATCACAACACAGCGGTTTTGACAAAGTGCTTTGCCATTAAGCTGCCTCAATTAATTTTCTCTTGCAACTTTTAATGACTTCATTAGATAGCTGAAGTGAAAGCACTTTATAGACTGGGCTCTTGTTAAAACTATCTTCCTAGCGCACACAGAAACGCACTTTAAAAGCACCCGGCCGGCATCACCCACCAGCAGCATGTGGGTGTCGTTAAGCAGCTATTGTTGTGTTCCTCTCTGCCCAGCATGATAACAGTGTGATTGATGCTGAGCTTTACTGGCTATTCACCTGGCTAAAACTGTTGGCAAAAATCAATGCAAAGACTATAGGAGCTGCGAAAATGCTACACATAAATAAACTTTGCTAAACGTCAGGCTTTTTCTCAGGAGTAAACCGTCCGAGGTGGTTACTCTAAAGTTAACTCACCTGCTCGGAGTGGCCGGTGGCAGCTCCAGAGTGTCTCCTCCTCTATGCTGCTCTTCTGTGGGGGTGATGGGGTGCTTCTGCCCGCTGTGGGTGCTCTGCAGGGCTGCCGATGTTTGAATGGACGTGCTGGCTGTGTGTTCTCCGTGCTCCTGACGCGTCCTCGGGGCTTCGGTGTGCGCTGGGGTCCGGATGCACACAGCTGCAGTGAGAAATGAGACGAGAGGCAGAGTGTGAGTGCCGCTCGGATCGGCTCCCCTCCCCTCTCTCTCTCTCTCTCTCTCCCGCTCGGAGCTCTCTCTCCAGCCTCACTCCCACTGTCTCCGTCACTCTTATCACCAAAATGTGCTACTATCACACCATCTTCTTAGTGTTTCTCTATTGATCCATCTGTCTCTATCCCTCATTATTGATCTAAAAATGTAGCTTTACTAGTGCAGCCTCTAGTGGCTGTGCTGGCAAAAGAATTAACAGTATAATGTTAAAATATAAAATATATCTACGTAAAGGCTAATGAGTATTTTTAAAGACTTGGAGAGGCGCCAACAATCAAGAACAAGCAAGAAAATGTTATACAACGTAAAGTGAATTTCTTATGTCAGGGAGGTCAGTTCTTGAAGGCAGTAGTAGTGATCGTGTTATTTTAAGCAATATAACTTTACGACATGCAACCAATTAGTGAGAAATGGAAACATGTGTTTAATAACAGATAATACACATCTGTTGTACAGTTGTACAGGCAGTGGAAGAATCATTTTATAAATAACGAAAAAGAAAACATTGATTTTTTTTTTTCTTAAACAGCTTTTACTGAACTGATCAGCTGATCTAAGCAATGATTATAAAATTGATGAGATGGAAGTTTGCAAACTTACCAGAGATGTGCAGGGTCCATTTGCCATACTGGTCAAGTAACTTATCTATAAATGAACATAAGTACATAAGTTTAGAAACAAATAGTGAAAAATATCTCTATGTTTAATGTGTCTAAAATTCAGAGCAGAGAGAGTCTGTTCCTTTTGGGCATACTGCCTTGTTGATGCCTCACTAAAAAAAAAAAAATATTATTAATTAAGCTACAGTTAATGGTCACTAGGTGTGTATTAATTAGCATTATAATTATCTTAGCATAATGACTCATAGGTGACTCATTAAGTAGTGAGGTTCTATTCTCGTCATGAGTGACTGTTAAAGTAATCAAAGAAAGGTAACATAGTTACCTAACCAACATCAATCCATTCCTTTAACCCTAATGAGCCACAATCATGCACACTTTTTCACTGCATTTTAGCTAGCAATCTAGATGCTCAGCCAAAAAACTAGGCTACATTAAGGTTCAATACCAAATAAAGGTTCAATAAAATAATGTGTGATAGGGCACAGGGTAAGGATTTACCTTGAATAACTCCATATGAAAGGAACCCTCAGAATATCATAAATGTATCAACCAGCTGCAATAACCACATGGTTTCTTATTATACTTCCATGCATAACTTTAAAAAGTCTAATGCCCTCTAGAGATTAGATAAAGTACTGCAATTTAATGAAACATAAATGCACTACCAATTGATGGATGGATAAAAAAATACAAAAATAAATGAATACATGAAAAAACATATATACTGTTATATAAAATACCTTTGCTTGTGACAGTTCTTAACATGTGTAAATGCAGTTTATGTCATGCAAATTCCAAGTGAACAATTTTTGCGAGTGAATGAGATAATAATGTTTATTAAGCAGGGCCATGCACAATTTTGAGTGGTGATACATCACTATAGTAGCCACAGCTGCCATGGGGCAGACCACATGAAGAAGTCAACTAAGGGAGGGTGACGTCACCCGTAGCATTCTTCTTATTAGGAACAAGGTGGCTAGTGGGTTAGCTGTGTCCATACAGTCTATGGGGCAGATTGACAGAAGGCTCCCTATCTGCAGCAGCGGCCCCTCTGACCACCACCAACACTCACACATACTGCATTCTTACTATGGAAAGTGTGTGCTGCCTAAGGACACAACAGCCCCACCATAGCACCTGATATTCCCAGATTTTATTGATAGATCTACACACACTGATTGAATGTAAACTGAACATCTATATGAGTATGATTGTGTACAATATAATTTCAACAACGTTAGCTAGAGCCCAAATAAACCCCAACTATAGGCCCTACATGTTGTTTGTCAGTTGTCAGAGTCTTAAGGCCACAGTGACCTTAAAGAAATTGCCAATTTTACACCTCAGCTCTTGCACAATCTTGGTTGCAATTATCAGTCGTACACAGGAAGTCAAGACATGTTCACACTCTAGGATATGCACCAAAAATACCTAGGGCTTCCTGGTGGATAGCATGACGATAATTGTATGTGTATGTGTTGGAAAGGCCAACGTGTGGGCCGGATGAGACACTGGCCTAGATAGGGATCCATAGGGCCCAATTAGTCAGGTATGGATGAGGGATGGAGAGAGCTGCTGTCACACTTGATGAACACATCTTTTGTTGGCTTATGGGGGATCACCAACTCATTACAGGTATGGCACAGGGGAACACATATGAAAAGGTAACTGTATTTTTATCCTTGACACTAAAGGATTAGCAGCATTAATAGTATTTATTGGATGGAGTTTGATATTATTCTCCTTCACTTTGGTGTATGTGATCTGAAGGTTGGCGGTTCAAATCCTGCCCTCATCATTGGTAGAGCGGGCAAATCCACTGACCCACAGGTTGGTGGTGTGATTCAATCTGCCACAGATGAATGTCATATGAGCTTATCTAAAACAGTTCAAGTATCTCAAAGCTTAGGTTTTAAGAGTTTAAAAATAGAATTAAAAATAAATGTCTAATATGTTACTCATGTAGTAGTAAACATACAAATAGTTATATTTTTTACATATAATCAATTTGATTTTCCCCACTAATTTGATTTTTATTCTGATCTGTTTAAACCCTTAATTTTTATTCAATTTGGCTGGGATATTATACTTTGGGAGCATGATTTAAGGCAGTTAAAGTATAGGTTATGGTAGATATAGATATACTGAGATATTAGGTTGAAAGAACAGGAAACATTTGCTCATATGAGACTCTTCACCAACCTGTGAACATTAAAAAGACGAGATTCTTACATATGTCATGTTTTATTCAATGTCTGTTGAGTAAAATTTCCCATTATTCATGAAAAGCCATAGCAACAGATTAGTTTTAAATAGCTATTTCTATGCAAAACACAATAAAACACACCATACAGGACTGAAGGCTAAGAGCTGCTCCAGTGACTCAGAGATATATTTACCTCTATTGAGAACTACATTGCTACAGCGCGACATGCATGAGACAGCTCCTATATTGTAGAGCTGCTCATTGCATTGTTGTCATTCATGAATTTGAAAAGCGTTTCTTGAAAATCCAACATGAGGAAATGACTTCAGTCACATATACGTTGGTAACATGCAGGCAGAAAATAAGGTGACATTTCTGACACTGGTACTGAATTTGAAATTGGATACAAAACAGCTACAGCCCTGAGCTACAAAGTTTGAATGAAAGTTATGGGATGTTAATGTAATATAAAAAATGCCAGAAAAATTACCTAAAACTGACACATTTTATGTACATTTTATACAGCTGAGACCAAGTACCATCCTTGTGCCAAAAATAATGAGTTATAGAATTTATATGCAACTCAACGTTTGCACAGGGCAAACAAGGAATACAGAAAAAATGAAAATAATTGTGAATTTTAATTTTAAAGTGCCCATATTATGCTATTATCTGATCTCAATTATAATATTGTTTCCTTTTATCTGGAGTTGTGTGTTCTGCCATTCACACGTGTTTAATACGAACCCTATATATTTACATATTTAGGCTGAATTCTTCTCTCAAACAGAAAACACTCTGTTCCACCTTGTGATGTCATGGCATAATACAGGAAGTGCTCCACTGTGTTTTTAAACTCCAGAGATCTTCACTAGAATCAGTAGCATAATCTCACCCCTGGAATTGCAAATCTCTAGTGAACTAAAGGTAAATGTTTTTAACTTGAAATATACTGCATCATGACATCACACAGGATTTTGAGCTTTAGAGATGTGGACAGACTAATAATAATGGATTACTCAACATTCTAGTATAGTGCGACTGAAACAAAACACAACTCTTGGTATGCAAATTTGTGCTATATAGGACATTTAACCATCTGTGCACAACACTTACTTTTATACAGAAAGGAAACTCAATTATGAAATCTTAATGGGATTTAACTTACAGCCATTCTTCTTAGGAATCACAGTGGGGGCAGAAGGCAGTAAAGAAGTCCTTGGTTCATCATTATTAGAGACAAGGGCACTGCATAGACACACACTGTGAAAGCCCGCAGAGGAGCAGAGGTGCTGACTGGCCATAACCACTCCCACTGCACAGTCAATACGGCCTTCTCATGATTTAACTTTGGTACTT
Source organism: Scartelaos histophorus (assembly GCA_000787155.1). NCBI lineage: Eukaryota > Metazoa > Chordata > Actinopteri > Gobiiformes > Gobiidae > Scartelaos > Scartelaos histophorus. The sequence continues at coordinate 17,573 of KN496499.1, read as the reverse complement.
GAAGGTGCCAATAATCCAATCATTGCATGTCTGGTTTACATAGATGCTATCAGAGCAAAAAGGAACAACCGCATAAACTGTGCATGATTGTATGGAAATTCATAAATGACTGATGGCTTGAGAAATACTGAATCCATGATAATGTTGTAGAGTGAAAATGGCAGGAAACTTTACTTTTATTTGGAATTAAAGGGTCCACATTACACTGTTTTCTGATCTACTTTATGTTATAATGTTATAATGTATAATGTCATTCCTGGAGCTGCATGTGCATTATTTCATTCATATATGTTTAACACACAAATACTGCATAATTCTTCTCTCAAACAAAAAACACTGTTCCATCTTGAAATCTCATGTGGTAAAACCCTCCACTGTGTTTTTACAACTCCATACACCTTCATTAAAAATCATCAGGATGATTTAAGCCCTGGAACTGCCATTCTTTACTGAACAAAAGGTAAAACGTAACTGTTAACAGAGCATTTTGAGCTTTAGAGATATAGATAAACTAATATAAGGGGTTACTTAAACATGTGTGAATGAAAAAACACAATTCCTGGTATGTTTTTGAGGAGATACCAACATTGCAACATGGCTGAAAGCTCACAAGAGTCATTTTTGCATGATGTAGGACTTTTAAATAATGTGGTGGTATTTTTAGGAATAAAGATCTACTGCCAAGAGTGTATTTCAAATCACTCCAATTGCTCCAGTTCCATTTCTCTGCCAGAAATGACTCCACAAAAACAGAGAAATGGAAGCAACAGAGAAACAATTAACACAATAGAATTTTGCAGACATGAAAAGTATAACATGGTGATGAAAAAAAAAATCCCTAAAAGGTTTATATATTCATAAATGCTGTGTATGAAACTCAAGTAGTCTTTTTAACCTTGTCTGATTCGTTTCAATGTCACCTCGTTCATTTCAGTACTTCAGTTTGGCAGTGCAAATGTTCATAAAAGTAAAACATGAAAATGAGTGCTCAATTTAAAACTATACAACTAATATACTCTGAGATTTATGTGACATTGGAAGCAATTTCATTCATTTCATTAAAGGGCTCATATTATGATTGTTTCATTCACACAAGTTTAAAACAGAGAGCTCATCTTTCAAACAAAAAACACTGTTGCACATTGTGATGTCATGCAAGAGCTCCACTGTGTTTTTAAACTGCACACACCTTCACTGGAATAATTTGGATGATTTCAGCCGGGGAATTGCAAATCTCTACTGAACTAAATATAAAAAGCAGTTTACAGACGAATAATAAGGGGCTACTTATGTGGTTAAACATGTGTGAATGAAACAAATTAAATGAAACAGAATTTGAGGATCTTATAAAAAATTCAGACGAGTGGCAGGGTCCTTGATAACTCAATGGAAGCTCAAGTGACCCTGAACAAGGCCAGGTGAGGTGAGGGGGGACAGTTATTTTTAATATCTGCTGTCTACTGGTAAAAAATGTAATAAATAAATACATAAACTTATGGATGGTAGCTTTAAGTCCTTTTAACTGACAACAATCACGACTTTCATGCTTCAAACTCCATATATGTCTAAGAAAGAGCTGAATAATTCATGTTCATAGGTTGACTTTGTACAACCCAAAAGCACAAAATGATCAAACAATTTCTATTTTGGATTAGAACCCTCTTGAGAAGCTGCTCTATCTGATGCAGCAATTCCAAGAACATGACTGAAGAGTGATCATCCTCAGAGCTCAGTATATTTTTCATATTTATAGAAATCCGTTTGTAAAATGAGCTGTTTGAACTTGTTTCTATTGTGCCACTACTATTTCCCCACAGTGCTTACATGTTCTTTCATTACAAGCATTGTTATTTATTGTTTTCATTTCTGTCTCGGTAAAAGGCAGCTCAAAATTGCTAGCTGAATAAAAATGAAAAATATGCGCCACTGTTGAGAGGAGAGGGAGTTATATCAAAATGTGCGGAGGCTTTTGTAAAGGAGCAGCATGTCTAGACTTGGCAGGTCTCAATTGCAGAGCGTGACTGTATAAAACTTGGGAAGAAGTTGGAATCTTTATATCATTGTTTTGAGGGGGTGTGTTTCTATAGGTTACTATGAAGATTCATTGTGTCAAATTAAAGTGCGGATATTTGGCTCACTTTGCTGTGAAGTTTTCAAACCTCTGTACAATCTCTCACATGGCAGATTTCACGGTTTATCTGATGGGACAAACTGAAAATTGTCAAATTAACTGCAACATCACAATCATAAATCATAATGTGTGAAAAATTCCTCAGTCGTCCAGGTAGAATCCATGGCAAAAGGAAAATACATTTGTCAACTGGACAGAAGTTATTTGGTTGACCAGAACTGAAGCAGCAGCTTGGATGAGCTGCAAAACGTATTCAACCAAATAACTTTTGTCCAGTTGACAAATTTATTTTCCTTTTGCCATAAATCATAATGCACAAAGATTCATTTATTTATGTATTTATTTTTAAATGGTAGTGATTAAAAATGATTTGGTCCATGTAAACTTCACATCTGAGACTGACAGTCAGACTTAGTTAGTTACTGTATAAACTTTGTAGCAGCTATGTTGCAGTAATCGAGTGTGTCGAGGAATACATAATGATTTTTAGAAAGTTGAGTTATTGCCAATAGCTGGAGTTTACTGATACTTTGTAGTGACATCGTGCAGGAGGTGTTCTACATTTATCTCTATGGTGGAATGTTGAGAAGTTACCAGGGGTGAGACAACGGCTACATTTGCAAACAGTTTTTAGATTGTTTGAAAAGTTTAAAACTCATGTTCAGGAGCTTGTGATCAATACAAGCATTCATGGTCCTGTTTAGGGTTTTTATTTGCAACCAAAAGTTGAGAGCAACTAACTGAAAAACTGTTAGCTAGTGCTGACTATGTTGTGACTGTAATGTTATTTGAGAGGGACTTGTTAAACAGCACATATCAGCCCATCTGCTGTAGTTTCAACTAAGTCAGAATGTGTTGAAACAAAAGCTCAGATTAAAGTCTGAACAGAGCAGTGCCCCCAGTTAGGGTCACACCCATAGGCAATGTTGATGGCATCCACTGTAGAGTATCAAGTATTCATCTTTATTGTCACTGTACATCATCCCTGAGCAAGAATCATTCAAAGAGTCATTCATTTCAGTCTATTAGAGTATAGCTCGAAATTACCAAATATATATTGGGTACGCATGAGTTTTTAAACACTAATTCTTGTTCCAGAATGCATCACCACTCCCCATCATCCTTTCATCTCAGGACCTAAAGCCTGAAAAGTACAGGACATATAGGAAAACTCCATAGTTCCAAGTCTCATTGTGAAGCAAAGCCATTAATAGTTTAAGTGCATTTGTACATCTTGCTCCGACAGTTATCCCCAAATCCTATTCCCTAATGTTTTTGTTAGGCTACTTTTTATAGCTGTGTTCAAACAAGACATATGAGATTAGCCCATTATGGAAACTCAAAGTAGGACAAACATATTACCTCACCTCTGTCCGTATAGTAACAAGGACAACGCAGAGTATGTGGCATGTCCTCATTTCTATCCATTTCAGTTGTATTTTCACAGAACAGTGGGGTTTTTGTTTCTGGTTATTTTCTCAGATTCTTTGCTCTAATATTTTTGCAAATTACAGTGCTGGTAATCGAATGGATGCATTGCCACATCTTAGCAATTCCCATATGTTTATTATGGTACTTTACAATTTATCTCTTTCTGGAACATATAATCCAAATGAAATTATTTGACTTTGAAATCTTGAAAATCATACAGACAGTAAAATGTAGTGTTATTATAGGAGCGAGGGAGCATATGCATAATACTGTTGTTGTTGTTGGCAAACTCAGAGCTAGCACTTTATCATGAGACTTCCTGGTACATATATGGTCAGTCACACTCATACATGCAAATATTGAGAGAAGGCGAAAACCAAAATATGAAACAAAATCAGTAATATCCGAGCATTATTCTGTACTGAAATAGAAAACATAGAAAAGTCTGAACAGATAAACTAAATTCATGTTTTGGTTGCGACAAGGACAAATTCATAATAAATACAACTAGGACAGTGCAACTAAATGAAACAAGTTTGGATTATGTAAGAAGGTGTGAAGAGCACAGAGCTGGAACATGTCCAAAGAGAGAACAAGATTGTAGCAAAAATGAACTACCTTTGTAAAGGGTAGTTGGAAAGAAGAAAAACAATTAGATGGCACAAATATTAAAAAAAAAACAAAACAGAGTCTTTTATTCACAATCATTTTAATACCAAAATAAGGCCAATCTAAAAATAGTTGTTGTCATCTTGCACACAGCACAAACTCAAAAACAGCTCATATCGGCTGCCCTTTTGTGGCTGGAGTTGGTATTTTCAATCTCAATAACGATGCTGAAAAATTCAAAATATAAACTGTAAAGGTCCTATAAAATTTAAAGGTCCGTAGTTACGCAAGTTTGTTACGCAAAATTGACGCTTGTGAGCTTTATGTCATATTATACTGTTGTTACCTCATCAGAAACATAATTGGAGTTGTGTGGGGGGTTTTTTTCATTCGCACATGTGACATTTGACTAATCTTTTATTTATTTATTTAATCTGTCTACAACTCCAAAGCTCAAAATGCTCTGTTCCAGCCTGTGATGTCATGAAGCAGTACTTTTCAAGTTAATGACCTTTTACCTTTAGTTCAGAGAAACATTAAATTTGGCAAGAAATAGACATAGACATAAACTTTATTTATCCCCAAGGGGAAATTAATGTTCCAGGTTTGCTCTGTATTGTTCAAAAATATTAAAAATAAAAATAGAATAAAATAAAATTGTAAAACTAAATCTACGCAGAAAAGTCAATGTATTTGTCCTTGTCCTTAATTGATAGATTGTAAAGCTGGATAGCTCTAGGGACAAAAGATTTTCCCAAAAATATAATACAAAGAATGCAGCCAAAATATAACTAAGTAAAGCTCGCTTGTAAACCCATATAAGTATTTATTTATGTAGATCTCATTTAATCTAATTTCCAAGTTACATGCTTTTACGAATAGTTGTATATCAGAACAATAAAGCCAGAGACTTGGGAGAAATATGCAAGCTCATATGTGCAGATCAGTTGGGCAAGAGAGAGGCAAATTTATGAAAAATTATTCGATTGTGGATGCCGTTTTCGCCGATCACCTACAGGTATCATATGGCGATGTATTTGACAGACAAAATGAGGCTGGAGAAACAGAGGGAAACCTGACAATCTCAGACTCCTTCTTCCAAATGTGTGATCCATCTACATAAGCTGTTATTTCCTCACCTGCACCTGTTGTTTACCTTGGAGTGGTGATGTGGAAGATTAGCATGTATTCAGTTTTTCTCGACACTCGGTAATGATGCGGATAATGATACTCAGGCAGTAGGAGAGACAATGACGAAGGATGCTGCTCTGCTCCCGTTTGAAATCCTTTCCGTCTAGTTTCTTGTCGAAGTTGAAGTAAGGTCAGGGAGGCAAAGAGACAGCAGACATTTTGTCACGTCACAGTCTGAAAAGCGCAGGTGGGATTGGCAAAGTTAATGAAGGATGAATTCCATTTAGCTCTGGTGCCGCTGCGCTGGTTTCACATTGTAGCGACCCATTGGAGCGCTTAAATAGAACAGGGCCATTTTTACTGTAATTAGTGCAAGCAGCATTGTGGCGAGGCATTAGAACTTGCAGAGTAAACTGGTACTCTAGCATATATTACCTTAAAGGATGTCAAAATACTAGTCTATTTTTGCATGTTTGAGTCTTGAACTCATTCACCATCAATTACTACTACACAAGGTTGAGAAAAAAATTCATATTTGTATTGTATTTACATTTTCTTTTTCCTTTTTTAACTTAAGGCTTTGTTTACAGTAATTTGAATAAATAAGAAACCAGATTTGTATTGTATATACTAGTATGTTTATAAGTGTTGCTTTGTAAGTGTTGCTTTGTATAGGGCTTCATATACAACCCTTTCTTGGCCAAGTGAATAAATCTCTTTGATGAGACGCCTACTTTCTCAGACAGAGCATTTTCCAGTGAGCAGCTGAAGAAAAATAGCTACTTAAAGCTACTGGACAGAAAACCTCCATCTAGGGACTCATACATTTGTACACTCTATTAATCTATGAATAATTAAGGGGTTGGTAGCCCCAGAGGAGATTAGCACACGTTGTGTTTCAATACTCTAACTTGTTTAGCTGTGTTCAAGAGAGACACATTGCAAATGCTATTGTTAAGAGGTAAAATACACCTGCACTAGCTCTGTCTGATGACCCAAAATAGCTCACAAAAAGCACAGTATTATACCGACAACTTTTGATGAAAATGTGCCACTTTTTTCAATTCATCCTCATTATTCAGATTTGGAATAGCACCAACCTGATCCACTGTGTGCACCTTTTTTTTTTTCAATTTTTCTGATGTACATGCAATAGTCCACACAGCATCTGCTAGGATAGTGAGCGAATGGCGGTAAACAGATGAGAAAAAAAGCCTTTCTGTGAAATCAACGAACATTGTGAAATAAACTAATTAACTTGTGAAGTACATTCCAATATAGCCCAAGTGGAGAGCAAACAGCTTTATTTCATGTCACGCCATACTTGTTAATTTATGCAAAAACACAATTTATACCATTCAGTATACTATATTTAAAAATATATTCTTGGCTTGCCTTGTCTAACAAAGTGCAGCGAGACATTAGCTGCTGCTGCTGCTTTCTTCTTTAATTTAAGCCTATCTCAATGGAGACATATAAAAGACCCGTACATTTTCTCAAAATCTCAGCACTATACTTTCAAGTCAAGTCAGCAGTGACTGTAGAAGACTAAATTTAGATATCAGCAAAATGCTCTAATTGAGTCATAAGCCTGTTGGGGAAAAGTGAATGGTGGAAACAGAGCAGGTGGTAATAATATGTGTCCAGATACATAGGTGTTTAGCAGCAGCTTTTGTTTTCCATATACTTTAAAGGTGCACTGTAGCTTTTACTTCCACTTGTTTGTCTCCATGGGGATATTATCTATTTGGCTTGAATGTCCCACAGCAGCACGGCATTAAACTTTTCTCCGTGGGGACAATCAAGGTGGAAAGTTACAGGTCAAATCTATGGAGTGGTGATCCAGCTCAGAGTAAGAATACTTGTTTTCTAGCATTTGTTGAGCAATAAAAACAACTGGAAAAATAGATAATAAAGTTTAATATCCCAGACACAGAAAAAACATCTACATGGAGACAAGCAAGTAGAGGGGACCAGACCAGAAAATTCCATAGTGCACCTTTAACAACCCACATAGGATCAAGGCAAAAATAAGTAAATATGTAAATATGTAAATATATAAGAATAATGTTGAAACTGACAAATGCACAACAACAATTAGACAAAAAGTACTAAAATGAAAACAAATCAGCAGACATAAAGAAACCAGACAATGCTATATGATCTATGCAGCACTCTGAGTTTGACATATGTATTTATCTGGAAAAGCTCCCATCATTCCCATCAGGAAACAGCGAAATGTCATGATGAATACTTCAAAGAGATTGGTTGGCACAACAGTGTAATCAAACTTTTTTAAATAAAGTTGATAGAAAAGCTTTGTCATGTTTGTTTTTTGTTCATTTAACTTTTTCCAAAACCACAATCCTGTCCTGTGATTTCTCCAAACAATAGAAACATATGCAATCTCTCAAATACCTTGAGATAGACCAATATTTGCACTTTTGGGCATATCCAATATTGGCCTTTATTCTCCAGCAGAGGCTGATATTTTGTTTGGCCAGATGGCTGCCTCCATATGCATAAGAGTATATACATAAAGCTTTAGTCCAAAGAGAGTACTGCAAAAATGACCACACTACTCTCTTATCCAGTTTGTACTAACACAAACTCATGGAAGAGTTTGTACTAAATTCTAATGTGATTAATTACCTAAATTTGGCCTTCGTATCGATCCAAAAATATCAGCCATAGATCATGAATAATTGGTATCAACATCGCTCACACAAAAAAATCTTGCCATACAGAATCATCTAGGCAGTTTAAAAAAGTAAACACATGAGGAGGTCATAACTTCTGAGCTCAGATTCTATTGTATTTGCACAAGTACACATATTCTAATTATTTCAGTCACTAAATGAAATGGTCCCAGAAGATATTCATATCACAAATGTTGAGGAAAGCTGTTTTAGCAATGAGGCAAATGGAGATTTTTTTTTTTCTGCCAATTAATTCCCTGGATTTATCAGAAATAGGAAACTGCGCATATGTTTGCAACTCAGATTAACTCCCTTTCTGAGAGCTCTGGTGACAAAGACATGGGATCTCAGCAAGCAAACCTTAAAAGTAGAAAATGGAACTTAGCGTTCACATGAGTTTACATTGATTTGTTTACAAAGTTGATTCAAATAACCAGAGGGGTAAAATAAATAAAAAATAAACTTGCTACACTTGCTTTGTGTGTCTACATGTGTGAGGATTGTTTGTAAGATAAGCTCACTTGGGACCTATAAAATCCACAAATCCACAACTCCAAAACAACTAACCATTAGGTGTACGTGGAAGGACGGTTGGGTGAGCAAGGAAGGACATCAACTAGCCCCAAGGTTAGTACTGCACCCAACTATGAATTAATCAGAGGCCAGCGGCACCAGCAGGCCGACACAGACTGAGCACACCAGTTGATTATACAGTATCTCTGCATAGAAGAGACTTGTGGGGTTTATTTCACCATGGTTTGTGAGTTTGTGAAGAGTTTTACTGAATAAATAAGTTTGCAAATATTTAAGAGAAGCTGTCCCTTTCTACCAATAAAAATAAGTTCACCCAAGTATAAAAAATAAAATTTCAGGTCCCATTCGGCACTGACCTTATCTTAAGACAATGGTGCCACCAGATCCAGTTAAAGGTTAGAAAGGTGACCACACTCATTGTAGGAATGCATGTTTTTCAAGGTATTTTGACCAATTAAAGACCCATTTTAAATAAATGTAGAATAGATATTTATTGTCACATTAAGGAAAGTTCTAAGCAAAGAAACAACAGGGGTGGACCTGCCCCAAAAAGTTACACATTGCAATTTTAATACAAGGATTATTTAGCACAGTCAGAAGTGTCTCTGTAACTTGTTTACTTTTCAGGTGGAGAATCTGTCAAATGCTTATCTCCATGGAAATATTATTGCTTTGTCTGGAATGATTCACAGTATAGCATTAAACCTTTCAATCTATAGATATTTTTGAGCTACAATAAAAGCAAGTGCAATTTAATAAATGTAAGGTAGAGCTGTTTAATGCCAAACTATGGAACATTCCAGTCAGAGCAATAACATCCACACCAAAAAGTTGCATATTGTACTTTTAGGATTTGCCATCTGAACAATGGAAAACAATTGGTGGCTTATATTTTCTTTTTCAGCTTAAGAAAACCTTTTAAAGCAGCCACAACATGACTTGCGGTGCAGAAGGGAGAAAACGAATCCACTTGACAGGAAAATGTAGCCTATATGACTTGATTAGCATTTTTCGCTGAAGTGCTGACTGAAGATTCATCTCCGGAGATGGCTGTAATTTGTCTGCATGCGTAATTAGGTGAGATTCTCACAAGGACGTGTGGGAGGGAAGCTGCTCTTATGGCTCCTTACATGGCCTATGTAACCCTAACAGAAACATGTACAGGAAGGGGGAATATGGAGGGTGAATTTTAATGTCCTATATGACTGCAGGCAAATTTTGCGAAAACTATAAATTATCAAGAAATGAAGAATCGCATTGATTATTATTTATAACTGAAGAGTTAATTTAAAAAAACAGATAAGTGAAAAAGTTATCAGAGAGGCTTGTCGTTTAAGTCACATCTATTTTACTGCTATCAATATATCACTCATCCCTTCTTGATAAAATCCACTATATGTTATGAATAAAAATTGTACCAAAAAGCAATTTGTTTTTTCAAAACAGAGATATGTGAAATCCTCAACTACTGAAACTAACCAAAAAGTCACAAATCAGAATTGCTATAGAACCAAATTAAACATTCTTAATCAACATAACTATCCAAAAGTTCTTTACCTTTATGCCTATTCCAATCTTGAAAGTATATTGAATTGAAATTACAATTAATTTATTCATGATTAAAAACTTGACATCCATAGTATTAGATTTTAGTGTGCATACTTTTGCTGATATAATAAAATCTGTATCCGATGTTGTTCCCATTTTGACAGGAAAAGAAAGAAGCGATGTGGCTATAGGAGAGTTGAGTGTTGCCTTTGGAGT
>JACN01082979.1:0-11682 GCA_000787155.1 Scartelaos histophorus | reverse complement strand
AAAAAAAAAAAAAGAAAAAACACATCTACAACCTTTTCCACTTGCTTATAGCCATGTGACAGAATGGGGTCAGTCTAATTTGATGTATGGCGATAAATTTTGTGCTTTCTCAGCAGCGCATAACACGTGATATATTGAAAAATGGCCTCTCTTTATTTCACAACGCCCTAATTAAGGCGAGATAACTGCTTAATTATGGGAAAAAAGTGCCAGTGTATGTGGGCTGTCTGACAAGGAACAGAGGAACTTGAGTTAGCGTGTGGGTGATAGGCCCCTGTGAAATCTCGCACATATTTTCAGTATAGTGCATATTAACAAGCATATGGATACAGTGCACTGGATGACTCATAGTCTCAGCACATGTAATACAGGAACATGCTAATTTCACAGTTCAAGTTGTGGTAACACTTTTGCAATCACGCGGTGCAGAAATATACATCGGTTGGTGGTTTAGTTTCAATGCATTAAAAGTGGATGTGGATTTTTTAATGTATATATTTTTAGTTCTTGTACAGGTTGGTAAAGAGAGAAAAACTTTACTAAATACCGTATTTTTCGGGCTATAAAGTGCACCGGATTATAAGGCGCAGTATCAAATAATATGTCAGTTGTGTCATTGTCCACACATAAGGAGCATCGGATTATAAGGCACAATAAGCGAAACAAAACGCATGTCGGATAAATCGAACTTTATTCAGGTCATTTACAATAACTCTCAGTTGTAGCTAACACAAAAATACAAGTTTAACAGTTGGGTGATTTGGGCATCAAACATGCCCGGATCCCTCTCAACATTGTTCAGTTTTAACACTAAAATACAAAACCTGAAATTTGTATCGTAATCATGGCATTTTGGGTCCTTGAACATGCACAGGTTAGCAAACACAACCAAAGGTCATACATAAGGCGCACTGTTGATTTTTGAGAAAATGTAATGATTTTAGATGCGGCTTATAGTCCGAAAAATACGGTATATGTCCCAAAAACGCATGTTAAGAATACTAATTAATACTTTGCAGTTACGTCATGTTGGGGCGTTTCTACCTGTATCTGCACAACAGCACAAATCAGCTCACTTTTTACAATTAAGTTATTTTTTCTGGTCAGTGTGTGTTAAAGTAAAGCTCATATTAAAGTCTAGCAAAGTCTCAGACAGAGCATGCCTACAGTTAGCATCACACTCCCAGAGAATGATGAAATCTGAACCGTGAGCAAAAATGAGAGTTGTTACTTTTGGTAATGCTTACTTACTTTTCATAAATATAAGAAATATATGCCTGTATTTGATTACGCAATCTCAGCTTCAAACTGTAAAGGATTCATGAGAAAAATAGAAAATATCGCTCTTGTGGTGAGACCATGTGTTATTTTTCCTTCTCTAATTGGTGATAATTATGTGCATAACAAAGAACAGACAGACATTAAGCTGTTTTAACATTATAGCATTATGCTTAATGTGAAAGTACTCAAATTTGTATGTTATAAAATACATTTTACCACCGCAGTATTCAAACTAAGTTCATTTTTCCAAGTATTCCTCCCTACACTGATTTAAAGGCTATGTGGGAAACAGATTTACAGGAAATGAAAACTTGTATTCCGGTCATAATGGCATTAATGGACCATGCAAACCATGTAACCACAATCATTGTTTTCTGTCACTATTGTGGGAAAGATGAGGTTTGGAGAAGTTTGAGTAGTTCTGAGAAAACAAGAGCTCTTATTCTTCGAAATCAACCAAATGTTTTTCTAGTTTACATTTATTTATTGTACTTAAGGGTCCTGTGTAAAGCAAAATTGACTCTTGTGAGCTTAAGGTCATGTTGGAATGTTGCATCCTCCTCAAAACACACCTGCAGTTTTGTTTCAGTCACACATGTTTAAGTCATCTTTTTATATGTATTTTTATGTTTAGATCCAAAGCTTAAAATGCTCTGTTTCATGTTACAAAGCAGTACTTTCCAGTTAAGATCTCCTTATACCTTTAGTTCAGTAATTATCCAAATGATTCTAGTGAAGGTGTATGGAGTTTATAAACCCAGTGAAGCACTTCCTGTATTACAATCATGACATCACAATTTGGTTTCTGTAAGAGAAGAACTCGGGTTTGTTCTTGATGAGGAAACATTATAACGTAGATCAGAAAACAACACGGGTCCTTTATAAGAGGAACTAAAGCGCAGAAATTGTTGGCGCTTTGGCACTTTTCATTTGCAGATGGGAGTTTGTCACCATCTACTGGCAAAAGTGGGAAGTGAAGCATATTGAAAAGTACTTTTAGCAGCAGAGAAATGAAACGATGAAAAGGTTTGAGGACAAGATCTCGTGCCACAAGATTTCATGAGACAAAATTGCCACACAAGAGAAAAATTATCGTTTCCATTTAGATTGGACAAAAAGGGTTACATATCGGTGAGTTCTTCCTCTTAAAGTTCCAAGAAGCAGCATTAGCATGGAAACAAAACTATGAAATTAGCTAAATAACAACATTATGAGGCCACAATCAATTGGAAACTGAAGCATAAAATGTAAATATTAGGAATTATGTTAAAATCTCATCTTGTATCTCGTCTCATCTTGGGTAAATATTGTCTCGTCCCACCCCTAGTTAGAAGTGTATTGACATAAACACGTTTATTTTGCAATCATTTGAAGAAATACACCTCAGAGAAAACAAGCCAGATGTTGAGGTGTGTTTTGCGGTGCTTTCAAGATTCAAATTTAGTTCAAAGTTCAAAAAAAGTCAATTCTTTGGCGGTTTGTGTGTACAAGTTGGATTAGTCTAACCAACACCTCCCGGATCAATAGTGAGTGACACGAGGCAGTAATGAAAGAGCTGATCTCCATATGCATGAGTCCAGGCTGCCTTTGATACTACGCACATATCTCACCGACAACATTGAAAAAAGCTCCGATGCCTCCGAGTCGTCCCGTTTTCTCTGTTGGAACAAAAGGCTCCCATAACGACCAACAACATCATCCCTTTTCATAGACTGTTGCCCTTTTTGGTGTTTGACTTCACTGACAAGGCCGTTACACCGTGTTGTTCAAACTAAGCCAGAAAACAGAATTTATTTAGATTTTCCACTGTAAATGTTATTTTTGAACGCTTGTGCAGTACACCTCTTATAAATCTCTAAACATATATTGAAAGTTTGCATTTTGAAGTGTGATGGTGATTGGTTCGTCTTTTAAATAGGCTAGAGAGGACACCAGTCTCCAACATTAGCGCCTCTGCAAATGTCTTGCCGAATGACACAACAGCAGCCAACGATTCAGACCTGGGACGTTCTGGTTGCTGGGTGAAAGCTCTAACCACTGAACCACCGCTGTTTTCATTTTCTCTCATAAAAAAAATGGACTAAGGGAGTGTGACCTCAATACTAATCAGCTCCAGTCAAATGAAGCTCATCCAAAGTACCTGGGTCATGTTCAGTCGTGGAAATTTTGACATCTTTTTCTAGTGACCCAGAGCGTTGTAGATGTGTTGAGTCACTTTTTAAAATAATCCATCCAGCCCATGTATTTGCAGAGGTCACTGGTGCGAGGCTAGCGGATGTCGATGGGTTTTGTTAGCCTTCCACTAAAACAGTCTTACCCACTCCACTAAGCAAGGCAAATTGTTATTACCCCAGACTGTCGATGTAAATGCCCAGGTTGACAGAACAATTTTAGAAGTAAAACTAACCTTGCATCGCATGAATCGTCGCATATTGAGGGACTATTTTCTCAGATATCAGTCCGCCGCTATCAGGAAGTACAACTCGCTGCTGCTGCTCAGACATAAATCCTTCAAATGCAAGGTTGGTTTTACTTCTGGACTGGATGGATTATTTCAAAAAGTGACTACAATACTATGGCTTACTAGAAAATGAAGCTCAATGTCCAAAATTACTGAGTGTCACTTTAATATGTACATTTAAAGACCAAAATGACGAGTCTCGCTGCAGCAGGTACAGAAAGAGGTGATGATTTTTCAATGTAAAGTGAAGTGGAGCCGATGGAGCCTCACTTCCTGTATGGAACGCAGCGGCTAGCAGGTTAGCAACCATGTATGTACAGTCTATAATGGAGATTTTCACATGTAGTATAGTACAAATGCAAGATAGATCATGTAAATGGTTGAACGATCCAGGCAATGCAAACAGATCTCACACCAGAAAGGTTACACAGTGCATCTTTACAACAACATAACTATATATTCTACACTGTTTGTGCACAAAAAAAGAGAAATAATATGCTGTGGTTTCCCTATAACTCCCTTAGACAAATAGAGAAGACCAAACCTCCGTAGCCTTATCACACACTCCCTCCTCTCTCATGAAATTTTAATGGCGGCTGCAGTCTATTTGTTCCAGCGCACCGTTGTGTCCGGCCCGCCCCTCTCTGCATCCTGATTTAATTGCCCAGGGTCTTCCATTTAGCCCTCCATCACTGGCCTCATTCATTTCCAATGCATGACCTTTCCGGAGAACAATGATCAATCAATAGGTGTTTTCCCCCCATCAGGTCCTTTCAAATTAAAAGCCCCGGTGAATTAAACGCGTTCAGCGAGGGAGTTATGAAGGTTCAAGTGCTGTAAGTCAAACTGGGAAAAAGACCAGGAATAAAAGCTTGACAGATTTTTATTTTGTTCTAGTTGTAGTAGTGATGATAGTAGTAGTAGCAGTAGTAGTAGTAGATTAGTAGTAGTAGTAGGGGTAGTAGCGGCAGGAGTAGTAGTAGCAGCAGCAATAGTAATAGTAATAAAAATAGTAGTAAAAACAGTTGTAATAATAGTAATAATAATGGCAGTAATAGTAGTGGTAATAATAGTAGTAATAGTAGTAGTAGTAGTAGTAGTAGTAGTAGTAGTAGTAGTAGTAGTAGTAGTAGTAGTAATAAAAGTAGTAATAGGAACAGTAGTGATAACAGTAGTAGTAATAGTAGTAACAGTAAAAACAGTAGTGGTAATAGTGTGTAACAGTAATAGTAATACTAATAGTAATAGTAATAATGGTATTTGTAGTAATGTTAGTTGTAATAGTAGTAGTAGTGTTGTAGTAGTAGTAGTAGTAGTAGTAGTAGTAGTAGTAGTAGTAGTAGTAGAAGTGGTAACAGTAGTAGTAATAGTAGTAATAGTAGTAGTAATAATAACAGCAATAGTAAACAGTAGTAGAAGTAGAAATAGTAGTTGTTGTAGTTGTTGTAATAGTAATTGTAGTTGCAGTAGTAGTAGTAGTAGGAGTAGTAGTTGTAGTAGTTGTAGTTGTATTAGTAGTAGTAGTAGTTGTAGTAGTTGTAGCTGTAGTTGTAGTAGTTGTAGTTGTTGTAGTTGTTGTAGTAGTAGTAGTTGTGGTAGTTGTAGTTGTAGTAGTTGTAGTTGTAATTCTAGTTTTAGTAGTTGTTGTAGTAGTTATAGTAGTTGTAGTAGTAGTAGTAGTTGTAGTTGTAGTTTGTTGTTGTTGTTGCTGTTGTTGTTGTGTCCCATCAGCTCCTTTCAAATTAAAAGCCCTGGTGAATTACTAGGGTGTTATGCAGTTTCAGTGCTGTAAGTCAACCTGGGAAAAAGGCCAAGAAAAAAGCTTGACAGACTTTTATGAGCTATAGAAATCAGAAAACATAAAAATACACGGCTTTATAACAATAGCTCAAGTCAAATCATTTCTTCTACATGAACGGTTTATGAATATGTATTAAGGTGTGTCTGGAACTCCTAATTGTCACCTACCTATAACTAGTCTGGCCAACCCCCTGACATTCTCAAAGTCATGGAGGGGAAGCTGTGCTAGAAAGTAATTACAAGGCTTAGCAACAGTATGTGAGTCTGGAGACAAGTCAAATATTGCATTTAGAGAGTTTTTGTAGTAGTGCAGAAGTAGTAGTAGTCGCAGCAGTAGTAGCAGTAATAGTAGTCAAAGTCATGGGAGAATTGCTGTGGTAGAAAGTAATTAGAAGACTTAGTAACAGTATGTGAGTGTGGAGACAAGCCAAATATCACATTTAGAGAGTTTTTGTAGTAGTGCAGTAGTAGTAGTAGTAGTAGTAGTAGTAGTAGTAGAAATAGTAATAGTTTTTAAAGTCATGGCAGTGATGTGATTACAAGGCTTAGTAACAGTATATGAGTGTGGAGACAAGTTAAATATCACATTTAGAGAGTTTTTGTTGTAGTGGAGTAGTTACAGTAGTAGTAGCCGCAGTAGTAGTAGTAATAGTAGTAGTAGTAGTAAAAGTTATGAGGGGTTGTTGTGGTAGAATATAATTACATGGCTTAACAACAGTATGTGAGTGTGAAGATAAGTCAAATATCACATTTAGAGAGAGAATTTTTGTTGTACTGTAGTAATAGTAGTAGTAGTAGTAGCAGTGGTAGTAGTAGTACTAGTAGTAGTCAAAGTCATAGTAATTCCAAGTACCACTGGATAGACAGACAGTAAGATAGTGGTGGAATTATCCTGTGAAATGTTATTATGTTGTTCTCTCTGGCTGCAGCTGAATTATTAGTAAATTAAAAGTGGGGCAAGAAAATACAAAGCAAATACAACGTCTATCTGCAAATTCAATCAACTCCGAACACGTATACAAATGTCAAAAACATGGCCTCCTCTCTCTCCTCCTTTTTTCCCATCCTCTCTGTCCTCTCTCCACCTCCTCTCCTCCTCTTCCTCCCCCTCACTGTGCTGTTTACCAGAGCTCCCCCAGTCCCAGGCTCACAGCTGGACCTGAGCATCCATTCTCCCTGGAGCTCCTGCATTATGGATTAGACCTGCTCCAAACATCTGCCAAACATCTGGGACCACTTACAAGTTTTCCTCCAGGTGTGGCCCAAGTCTGCAATCTGCTCAACCTTACCTTCTGTGGCAGAAAATCAAAAAATAAAACTTGTTGTCCCATCAGAAAGTGGAAAGAGTCCTGCACATTTAGGGATGTCTCTATCTACGGCTAAAAGCACACAGAGCTAACAATGCTACTAAGACTATGAACTGTAAATATATACTACTGTAATATAGTAGTAGTAGTAGTAGTAGTAGTAATAGTAACAGTAATAGTAATAACAGTAGTGGTAATAGTAACAGTAATAGTAGTAATGGTATTTGTAGTAATAATAATACAAGTATTAATAGGAACAGTAGTGATAACAGAAGTAATAATGGTAGTAATAGTGGTGGTAACAGTAGTAGTAGTAAGATAATAGTAGTAGAAGTAGTTTTAGAAGTAGTAGTAACTGTAGTAGTAACCGTAGTAGTAATAGTAACAGTAATAGTAGTAATAATGGTAATAGTGATGGTAACAGTAGTAGTAGCAATAAGATAATAGTACTAGAAGTAGTATTAGAAGTAGTAGTAACCGTAGTAGCAATAGTAATTGTAGTAATGGTATTTGTAGTAATAGTAATAAAAGTAGTAGTAAAAGTAGTAGTAGTAGCAATAGTAGTGGTAATAGTAGTAGGAATAGTAAAAACAGTAGTGGTTATAGTAATAGTAATAGTAATAGTAGTAATGGAATTTGTAGTAATGTTAGTAGTAATAGTAGTAGTAATAGTAGTAGTAGTAGTAGTAGTAGTAGTAGTAGTAGTAGTAGTAGTAGGTAGTAGTAGTAGTAGTAGTAGCAGTAGCAGTAGTAGTAGTACTAGTAATAGTAGTAGTAGTAGTAGAAGTAGTATTAGTAATAATAGTAATGTTAGTAGTAGTTAGTTAGTAGTGTTAACAGTAGTAGTAATAGTAGTAATAGTAGTGGTAATAATAACAGCAATAGTAATCTGCAAGATTAACTTTAAATATGACTGAATTCTGGAGATTCTGAGCTTTCAAATGAAGTAAGTCGTATCTGTAAGAACGAGTCAGTAAAATGTGACTCCCTCTCTCCATTTCAACAAAACTCTGCTTTAGTTTTAGCTTCCTCCATCTATATTAAAGGTTATTGGCATATAAAATATTGTGAGATCCTCTGAAACAATACAAGTTACAAGTTTTAGATTATTTTGAGGGCGTTGGTTACAGTACAGTTAGTAAATTTTTGACTAAATATGTTCAATTTAATTTTTGAACAAACAACAAACAACAAAACAAAATAGCATAATCAACCAAAAGTGGGTTAGAATCTAGAAATCAAACATTTAAACAGTAAATATAATAATAAAAAAAAGACCAGAGTAATCAATGTGGTTTGGTGTTTTGGGTTTTTTCCCCTCATCACAAATTTTAGTTTCACTTTTGGGAAAATTACAAAAAATACAAGGTATACATGTGATGAATTTCTATTTTGTGCACATGCAGCTAACTCTTTTGCTTGATTGCTATTCTTTCTTTTTCAATCTGAACTATTTCTGGTTTGCTAATTTGTTCATTTTTGGCAGGAAGTAACCTCTCCATTATTATTCTGTTAAAAAGACACATCTGATGCTCTGAGGACAAACTAGTAATGACACAAGGGCACACGGGTTAAATTAGAAAATTATCTATCTGTTTTCTCCTGCTTTATCCGGGGCCAGGTCATGAGGGCGGCGGAGTAAGTAAGGACTTCCAGACTTCCCCAGGGCCTCCTCGGGGTGGGACATGCCCAGAACACTTCCCTAGGGTGATGTCCACTAGCTGCACTCCACTAGAAATGTTACGCAGTGCAACTTTAACTTAGTGTCCGGGAAATGTCAGGGAAATTCCAATCCATTTCCAAATTTCCAATCCAAATGCATCCAAAAAGTCCTAAAATCAGCCAATATGGATATCAACACCAATACATTGACCATCCCTGCTTCTCTTTTTTTTTTTTTTTTTTAACAATTTTTTTCCCTTTGCAGTTTCATTTTTTGGCATTTTGGTAGATTTTTAGTGTTTATATTGTCTAGTATATAAAACATAATAAACTTTGGCCTTGACTTTATGCTATCAGCTACTGCAGCATGTCACGCTAATGTCCTCGTTACCATGGCGCCCACCGTGAAGCAAACAAACACCCGTGACTAACGCAGCTCTTAGGTAATCTCCTGCTTTTTTTTTTTTTTTTCAAACCAATTTTTGCTCTTCTGCTCTAACCTGTCATTTCGAGCAGTCTAGACAGCAGCGATAAGAGGCCGGCTCTGAGCACGAGCGCTGATTTCACACAAGTGTCACATTAGGTGTAATAGAGACATCATTACCACAGGGCACAGGTGCACTCAGACAGACCACAGAGTCAGCCAGACTCAAACTCACCGCTGCAACAAGAACCCAGCTCCGTCTGCACACAGATAATGCTAATTGCGACGAATGGACTGGTGATGTGTTTGGAATGCGAGATTTTCACCATTGTGTGTTGCTCCGTTGAAAATGAAAAGTTAAAAATGAGGTATTTTACCTCAGTGGGGTATTAAATGCTAAAGCAAAGCATATTTAGATCACTGTGTTAGCTTCAATTGTTTTAAAAATGATATATTCAACAATGGCATATTATTGTGGTTTATAAGTTTCAGTTTTTGTTTCATTTTCGCTTTTGTTTTTAACCATAAAGAGGGTTCAAAAAGATCACAAAAATTACTAAAACATGCATAGATGACATTTAAAAGCTCTTCAGGTATATTTTTGTTGAGGGAACAACATTATAACGTGGTAGAAAGCTATTCTACCTCTTTAAAGCAACATTATGGAGCTTTTCTGGTTGTAGGTCTGCTGTCTATGTTCTCTGGAAGGTTCCATAGTTTGGCAGTAAACACATCTATCTTGTATATATCAATTTTGGTTGCTAAAAATATCTTGACAATCCATTCTCTCTCCATGCAGTGTAGCTTCTCCCAGTCTGAGTGACTTGTCTGACTTGTCCTAGTGCTCTCCAATACCTGTCTCCATGGAGATATACGTCTTTAAAGTCACACTGTGGAACATTCAGGGCAAACCACAGGATCCCCATGTGGTAGATCAGCATCTAGAGCATCTTAGCATCTTAGAGTCAGTGTGGTGCACATTTAATGGGCTCTTTGCACTTATCATTCAAAATCGTACATCCCTTGGTTTAATGAGAGCAGCAAACTCTTGCAAAGTTTTATTTTATTTTTTCGATGCCACTTTTCCTGCATCACTATGATGTTATCTTCATCGACAAAGAATTAAAATACACTATTCACCAATTTAAAGGAAAATTAGGTCAATAATTATGATTTAGTATGATTATTATTATTGTTGTTTTTTATTGTATTTTATTATTTTTATTAATTGATTATTTTATCTGTTGATTCTATTAGTCTCTTTTTTGCTTGGACATAATTCTGTTGACTTTTTAGAGTTAAATGTGAAGCACTTTGGAATCTGTTTTTTTTTTAATTATAAAATGTGCAACACAAATAAAGTTGGACTGGATTGGATCGATCTGTTACTTTAAATCAATAAAAGTGCACTGTGTAACTTTTCTTTTTCCACATGCTTGTCTCCATGGAGATGTAACCACTGTGTGTTGAACAGTATGGATATAAACTTCGTTATCATAATGGAGTCAGATCTGTGAAATGGCAAGCCTGCACATAGTCAGAACTCATGTTTGCAAAGGTATTTTTTAATCTATAAAAACCTGTAACTGAATACATGTAAAACAGATAGGTTTAACGCTATACTGTGGAACATTCCCTGCAAAGAAATACTGTAATATCACCATGGAGACAAGCAAGCAGCTGGCCCTCTACATTAGAAGTTACATATTGTACTTTGTCTTGATTTCTTGACTGCGTTAGAAGCCAAACTGTCACGTACATTTTCGCTAAAGAACTGTTCATAAAATCTTTCGTTAAAAAAACAGTTAGCTTCACGTCCTGTGCACCAGTTAAAATCAGTGCTGTGGAAGATTCTTGTATTGCTGGTGACAGTCAGGAAATTGAGATATTGAGAGGTTCCTGGAAAACCTTGAAGATTTAAAATGGGAAGTGGTCAAAGATGAAGAAGAGAAGGATCGGCTCATTCAAAATAAATCACTCTTTCTGATAGTGCGTGATTTAGAGGGGGCTGCTGGTGAGTCAGTGCTTTTATAAAAGAGGAGAAAACCAATGAGCCAGTGGGATAATGGTTAGGATGTCCTTTCTAGGCTTCTGTAGAAAGATGAGTGTTTCACAGTGAACACGACAAATTTGGAGTAGAAAGTAGAAATTGCTGTTATGCTCGCGTATTTCACTTTTTCCCAGTTCAAAAATCCTTCAACAACATTCATAAGAACAGCTCTGTGCAAAGTTAAATAAAAGAAAAAGAACAATAATTCACATTTCTACAGGTATAAAGCTCAAACTTTCAACTAGTCTATATTTTACTCAACTGTTAAACTGTAAAACTACTCCAAAAAGTACAGTATGCAAACATTTTACTGCAGATTCTTCCCAGAAAAATTGCAAACGTGAACTTCAGACAGGCCCGACATATACTGAGTCCCTTTTTACTGCATATAAATTCGTTAAAATGAGTTTTGTTTAATCTCTACTTGACATAATAAAGTATAATGAACATTTTGCTTATAGCTATAATATCAAAGCAAGGCAGTACTTTCCTAATCAGAAGACTGGCACCATCTTCACCTCCCACCTCTGCATTAAAGCTCTACAACAAAGGAACCATGGGAACTCATTATGTTCCAAATAATTAATTATCAAACATTACTCCTCCTCTAACCTAGTCACTGGATAAGATGCTGCTCCGCCCGGGCCCTCGCTTCCTCATAACCATAGACCGTATATGAATGGATGTAGCTAATGCA
>KN496494.1:0-20178 GCA_000787155.1 Scartelaos histophorus | reverse complement strand
ATATGTGTGTGTGTGTGTGTGTGTGTGTGTGTGTGTGTGTGTGTGTGCGTGTGCGTGTGCGTGTGCGTGTGCGTGTGCGCGTGTGCGTGCGTGCGTGTGCGTGCGTGTGTGTGCGTGCGTGTGTGTGCGTGCGTATGCGTTTGCGCGTGTGTATGTGTGTTTGTGCGTGCGTGTGCATGGGGTTTAAAGTCAGTGATATCAGCTCCTGAACATCATCCAAAGGTAGAGAGGATGTTGGGCGCTTGGCCAGCCTCACTCTATACTCTTACATGCACAACAGGAGCTGGGATTAGACAGGCTTTGTCCAATTACAACCAAAGCTTTTAAACAGGAAAACATGCCGTCCTGTGTAGTCGGGTCTCCTCACATTGTCTAATCCCTAATCCTGATGATCTGATTCATTTTTGGCATTTTTGCTGAGGTATGAAGCGATCTTATACATCAGCCGTCCAAGGCTAACACAGATTTAGAGATTAGCGAAGGCGCGTGTTATTAGGCCGACTATTCCTATGCTAATATTTCCACGAGTCAATGGAAAGAATTGACGTATACAGTATATAAAACTATGAATTATTGAAATTGAAAATAATTGAAATAATTTTTGGTGACACTGTTAATTTGCTTGACATCAACTTAATTGGATTCGTTTAAAGATACATTCTTTTCTACGGTTTTATTTCATGACAAAAGCGACTTTGTGCCATTCATTTCCCTGTCAGACTTAGTCACATGAGTGCAGAAGCTTCATACAGGATTATTCAAACATGCATGAATCAAAATACAACTCTGAACTAATAATGTTAAAGCAGCGTTAATATTTTTAAACTGCACCTTCGACTAGATACTCTTTTTCATACATACCATTATAAATAGGAGCAGTAAATATGTAGATTTCGTTGTCCAGCGCCCTCTTGTACGAGCTGCATTCATACGGTTCAGGATTCTCTGTCCAGTCTGTCCCAGCGCTGCAAAACATCAGTGTAAAGTGTGAAACATGGACTGAAAATCACACTGATACTACAGGCAGATGCTGTTATAATCCAAATGGTATGTGTGTGGGTGAGCAATGAGACCACCAGACGGTAACTTATGAAAGCTGGAAGAGGTCTGGGGCGAAGTTATGGTATTTTACCTCAGTGGTGAAAAGTAATAAAAACGTATTTAAAGTGGGGCTTAACACCTAAAGTCCTCCCACAATCATGTTTCAAATAGAGCTGCTAAACTGGGAAGTACCTGGAGGACTAAAGGGGGAGGGGAGGGGCTTGGTTCTGGAGGGATGGTATATGATATAGGCAACAGTGTGATTGGTATCCACACTTACACTACAACCCTGCAGCCAGGTGTTTCACAATCACTTGGCTGTAATCAGTCATAGGTGATGTCACATAGTACTTGAAATTACAATGGCCACTGGAGGCAGCACACAGTTTTTGGATGTTTTTGAACACAGTGTTCCATTTACTTAGCTTGTGCTGAAATTTCCAAAAAGTACTAGGAGCAATAGACAATATTATTAACTATAGTTATATGCACAGAGTTGAGTCGCGAGTGAAGTTCTACTTTAATTTACTTAAAAGTGCACTATGTAATTTCTTCTGGTGGAGGGTTCATCTCCTTCTTGTGTCCACGGAAGCAATAATAATGTGAATTAATATAAATATTGATACATTAATACACAATAATGATAGTAATGTATTAATGTTATTAATATAACCAAACAAAGTTTTGCTTATGGAGAGCTAAACATTTAACCCTATGCTAGCTACAGTGGCATTTTATAACAAAAACTGAAGTTATTACTTAACCTCAACATATACATTATTCTAGCTTAAACATAGTTAAAAAAAAGTGACTGTATCCAACTTTTTTTTTTTTTAATATAATAAAGAAAAATTGGTCTTGCCCAAGGACAGATTCATTGTAAAAGCAAAAGCAACTCTTGAGATGAAAATGAGACCACTGAGTACTGTCTGCATCTAATTACAAGTGTTTATTGTCCAAGACTCAGGAAGTTCACTGTTAGTATGATTAATTTGTTGTTAACATTATAGTCAAACTCTGTAAAAGCTGCAAAAAGTGCTTATAAAGTCATCGCACTGAATAATTACAATGTTAGGAAAGTAGTTCTGTTTTCCATGTTGAAGGTAAAAATCAGGTGTTGCACTTTGAATAATTTTTACAGTACCACCCAATCCAGCCAATGCACCTCCGCTAAAAGCAACACATCAGCGTGATTGAAACCTAGCGAGCATCTTTAGCCCCGCTCCATGTCCTCTGTGGTCTCTGGCAGGCTCCACAGCTCTGTGCTAAAAGGCTAATCCAACATGCTTTTGGACAGGCTCAGAGGAGCAGGGGAGCGGGCCAGCCAAAAGTCCAGAGTCAGGATCTGTTTACATCCTACACTTAAGACATGCAGAGAGATGGGCCATTTGTAACTGAGAGGGAAGAAGGAACGAGAGGACAGACAGAAAGTACCTTTTCGGAAAGACTCTTGTGATCCCTCCATCTGTTGTTACAAACCTGGCCACCACACCGTCTCTGGAACACAAAGAAGCACAAGTTTAGATAACAGGGATCGTCAAAAGTATCGAAAATCAGATATTCTTCGATACTAAAGCTATTATTGAAACGAGATCCTCAGAGCAAGTGTCAATACTAAAAAAGTCACAGGACAGAAATGAACTTTTGTTGAATTTGTTGAAGAATGATCTTGAGCATCAGAACAAGCACAGTATAAGACCAGATAGACCAGTATACACAGATGGACCACTATGGAACCTACATAAAGTACTAAGGAATTACACACATATAACACCACGTGGTAATATAAAAGAAAGAACCACAATTTAATGCTGATCACATTCTATTGTCTAAATATTAAAAAAAAAATAAAAAAAATATTGGCATTGTGCGAAATCTGCGGAGTCTGTATCAAGTATCAAGTCTATTCCTTAGTATCGAAATAAAGTTTGATATTTCAGTATTGCAACAACAATATTAGTCAGTGTACTAAAATGATCATCAATTTCATGTCTCAACTCTCCAAGCATATGTCTCTGCCCTCAGCCAATCAGAAGCCTTGGTACATTCAAAATCACCAATCAAAGTCAATTCACTCTGCCTGACCCGGGTTCAAATCCAACTGAACACACCAGACACTTCACCAACTGACAGCTCAGTTGGTGAAGTGTCTCAGTGTTGTCACATTGCCTAGTATGAATGTGGTGTGTGTGTGTGTGTGTGTGTGTGTGTGTGTGTGTGTGTGTGTGTGTGTGTGTGTGTGTGTGTGTGAGAGAGTGTTGGTAGTGCTTGGGAAAGAGGCAGAAAAGAGGTTGGAAAAGCCTATATTAGACTTAAATGTGCTGAAGTTTGATTTTTAAGTGTAGTGCATCGTGACCATTGTCGGTGCAACTTCTCTGCAAGTCCTTTACTTTATTAATCATTTTTAATTAAAGATGCACAGTGTTTTCTAGAGGAGGGTAAACCACCAGACCTGCCTCTCTCCATGCACATATTGTATTGTCTGGGATGTTCCATAGTGTAGTATTAATTCATCTCTATGGAGACAGCAACTGACAGCACAGGGCCAGCTTACATGTCGGACATGTGGAGGAGGAATACATGTTTATAGGTAAAGAAAAAAACATGTTTTTGAGTAAATGCAATATAAGATTTAAAACCATAACAGGACAATCCAGACAAAACAGTAACATCTCCATAGAGACGAGCAAGAACCTCCACAAGAAAAGTTACACAGTGCACATTTTAAGGTCCTATATTATGCAAAACTGACTCCGTGAGCCAAGTTAGAACATTGTTATCTCCTCAAAAACATATCATATTTTGTTTCATTCACACATGCTTGATTAACGCTGCATTTTTAGTCTGTTCACATCATCAAAGCTCAAAATGCTCTGTTCCACTTTGTTGTCATCTGGTGGTAGTTTCTAAGTTAATCGCTACATTTTCCCCTTTGTTCTGTAAAGATTGGGCTGAAATTATCCAAATGTTTGTAGTGAAGGTGTGTGGCTTTTAAAAACACAGTGGAGCACTTTCTGTATAACCACATGACATCACAAGGTGGAACAGAGTGTTTAGAGTTTGATAGAAAAACTGCCTAAATATTCAGGATTTGTAGGTTAAAGGTGTGGATGAAACAAAACACAACTCAAGGTATGTTTGGATGAGGAAACAACTTTATAACATAAATGTAAAACAAAAAGGATATAATATAAATAAAAATGCATACAGAATATTCCTTGTGCAGGCAGAGGTAGTAGGATTTGGGCTCCCCGCTCTCTATTGTGAGAGGGCTAAACCTGTTGTTCTCATTAGTGGTGCTTTGTAATGCTTCTAAGTCGGCCAAATCCTATTACGCAGAGGAGGGAGCGCTAAGAGCCGCTGCACACCTAGCATGTGTGAGAGGCCAGCCTGCTGTGACGGTGGGAGAGAACGCAGTGGTTTGGGGCAGACAGTTTCATTCAAGGTATATTCTGTATTTCCTGAAAACTTAGCTATGGATGTAAAAGAAAACGCTTGAGACCAAATCAATATATCCTATGAAGATCACATGGGGACGTCACACTAATTAGTCACACAGTAAAATCATCTTATGTTTAAATATTATGCAGAATTGACTTTTTTATTTCTATGTTATAATATCATTCCCTCATTATAAACTTGCCTGAAGAGGTTTTAGATGCCATCAATGCATGCATGAGTGTTTTAGTGATCTCTCCCAGGCTCTATTGGAACCATACGGTGAGCTGAAAGATTTTGATGCTCAGCACACAAGGCTGCGCTACCCATGCTCCCACATGACAGTTCTGCATAAATATACAAAAGCGTGATACAAAACAGCGACATGACAAACCTGACGCAGTAGTTTTATTAAGCGGGATGCTCGCCGATTGCAGTGACGCTCTGAAGGGGGAGTGACTTAGCGAGGGAAGCAAAGCGGGGGGAGTTTCAAAATCAAAGGTGACGCTTATGAAACGTGTCAATCTGCATTTTCAAAACAACAAAATGTAACATTGTTTTATTTCTTTTAATTAATTTACAATTATCCTACTTTTTGTCATCATTCTGAAACCCGTGATTATTTATTTATTTATTTAATCATTTATTTAATTATTAGAGATAAACCAATATATCAGGCTGAAATGTGCTCTTTCTAGTGTACTGGCTATCAGCATTAAATCTCCAGCAGAGGCTGACCTGCTTTTGAGTACTTATCTTTTCGGACTAAAGTCAGATAACTACACAAAATGTTACTACACAACTTTCTGATAGGTTTACAATTTAAAAAAAAAGGTTGTTAGTGAGTTTGTAGTGAATTTAAGTAACATAACTCAGGGAAATCATGAAAATGAGCCCAAATATCATCTAAAAATATGGGGACAATTCCTGTGGATTCTAAACTGTCATAAACAGTGGTCATGAAAAACCTCAAATCAGTCGATCTCTAAAATCTATGCAAAGCAAGGCTTGTTTTCTTCTTTCCCTTTGGAGAGAATTCTTTTGGTTTCTTCTGTGTAACGCGCAAATCCTTCTCCATCTCCATAAATTGCAAGTAGTTGTTCCCAGACTCATCAAGTCATTTATGTTGTCGGTATTTACAGCTTCTGCAAACAAAATCGTATAAAACGCTTCTTGTTGCCAGATCTCAGCGGAAAGCTCTAATTTGCCAGACACTTTTAAAACCATTTGTTCCCCCCGTACATTACGGTTGCCTCTCTGTGTGACGCAACAACTAAATCCTTTCTTTGGTAGCATTCTTTGTTTTGTTTGCGATATGCACTAATGCTAACCAGATCTGCGGCGTTGCATGTGAAGATGTGTTTAGATTACTGAGGACTAGCAGGCACTGCGCTAAAGAGACACGCGGTTGTAATTATTGTTGTGTTTTTTCATTGGTGCTGTTGGCAGGGCTGAGAGGGGCTGGGTGTGAACAAATTTCATCAGACTGGACTGTTTACAATGCATCAAATAAGCAACAGTGAGGATGGAGGTCAGAAGATGCTGTATGAAGTTAGTGGTTATGTAAGTATAGAATTAAAAAGGCACTGAGTCTGGTATCCCAAACATACTCTAAGGGATGTGCATCTATTATTTCTAAACTTTATCGTAGCCTAATAAATAGTAGTACCGAGTATATTAGAAAAAGATGGGAGAAAGTAATGAAAATAGTTATATCAACCGAACAATGGGAAAACATATGTAAATCCGCTCACTCAACTTCCTGCTCAGCCTACTGGCGAGAATTTAGTTGGAAAACCATAATTCGTTTTTTTATAACTCCCAAACAACAAAAGAGTTGGAACCAGAATAGTACTTTGTGTTGGAGGGCTTGTGGAGAAACTGAGGCTCATCACACCCATATATTCTGGTCTTGTACGAAGCTTAACACATTTTGGACACAGGTAGCATCAACAATTGGACAAATAACAGGGTTCAGCATTACTCAAAGTGAAATGACATTATACATGGGAGATATACCTGATTTACCTACAGATGTGAGATATTTATTTAAAATTTTCTGTGCCAGTGCCAAAAAGGCAATTACTCGTAAACTCTGACTATGTATGTATGTATGTGACTATGTATGTATGTGACTATGTGTGTATGTGACTATGTATGTATGTGACTATGTATGTATGTGACTATGTATGTATGTATGTGACTATGTGTGTATGTGACTATGTGTGTATGTGACTATGTGTGTATGTGACTATGTGTGTATGTGCATGATCGTGTATATGTATATCTTCTCAACATTTGAAAATGTGTAAAATCCTTGCCGATTTTTTTTTCTGCTTTTTGTTCTTTTTTCTGTTCTCCCTATTGTGAAAAATACTCAATAAAAAAATGTAAGTGGAAAAAAAATAAAATAAAAAATAAAAAAAAAATAAAAAGGCAGGTAACTTTTGTAATGGCGACTCTGCAGATGAAAATAAATAATACAGTCATATTAAATGGTGCATATTACACTATTTTCTATGTTATAATGTTGTTTCCTCATCTCAGACATACCCAGAGTTGTGTTTTGTTGCATTCACACATGTTAACACAAAAAACATGCATATTTAAGCTATGTTCCTTCCTAAAACAGAAAACTATGATGTGATGCTCCACTGTGTTTTTAAACTCCATACACCAGGAATTTCTGGGCTCTACTGAACTAAAGGTAAAGGAGCTGTTAACTTGAAAACTACCAGTTCCTGACATCACAAGGTGGACCAGAGCATTTTGAGCTTTAATAAATAAATAATAAAGGATTACTCAAATGTGTGAATGAAGCAAAACACATCTCCAGATCTGTTTTTTTTAATGGAGGCAGCAACATTCTAACATGTCTTCAAGTTTGGTTTGGCTTGAAGTCGTCATTCCTGACAAACATTTAGCTAAACTGTGGAATGTCTATGTGTTTTACCATGCGGTTTTGCTGTATTGTTAACATTGCAATATACAGTTACAATGCAAGCTAATGGGTGTGGCTAATAATCATAAACCAAATTGGGCGAGCGATCACATCAGTCAATGGGTGCACAAACAAGATTTTATCATAGAAATCTGTTGGCTTGGTCCATCGGGCTCATTGTAAACATTCTATAATCTCATACACAAATACATATGGAAGTAAGTAAGTGTACGCTGTGCAGTGTTGACAAACTTACACGCTCTGTTCAGTCCAGACTTTGACCAGCTCTGCGGTCAGCCAAGCGTCCAGGATCAGACGGCTCACCAGGGACACATTACCTACAGGAAAACAAAATAGTAAAAACATTACACGAAAAATACAGCAAAAAACTAAGTCAATTCACACAGCAAAAATTATATTTAAATGGGTTTCAGGTCATACATGTAATTGACAACATGGGACAAGTAAGAAGGTCCCCGGACATGTTGAGCCAGGGTTTTTGTCAAGAGAAACTAGATAAGACGGCATGTCCAGATTTGTCCTGATCGTCCCTGATTGGCTAATTCATGGCTATGTCACGCCCACGTGAACTCAGAGGAACTCAGGCCCATATTGAGATGTTTTATGAACTATACTATATACTATATTACCAAAAGTATTGGCTCACCCATTCAAATGATCAGAATCAGGTGTCCTAATCACTTGGCCTGGCCACAGGTGTATAAATATAAAAGAATGGTCAAAAATTCCTATAAACACTCTCCTCAACCTTGTGGACAGTTTTCCCAGAAGAGTTGAAGCTGTAATAGCTGCAAAAGGTGGACCCACATCATACTGAACTCTATGGGTTAGGAATGGGATGGTACTTCAGTTCATAGTATGAGTAAAGGCAGGTGAGCCAATACTTTTGGTAATATAGTGTATGTTAGAATTTTCTCATCACAAAAATACCTGGAGTTGTGCTTTGTTTAATTCACACATGTTTAACAAAAAGCACTATTTAGGCAGACTTCTTCCCCCAAGTAAAAAAAAACAACTAACAACTAAGGGTAAACGGTAGCTGTGGTTTTTACAACATTCTAACACGGCTAAAAGCTCACAAGAATCCATTTTGCATCATAAAGGACCCTGAATCTCATCCTTTTTTAATATATATTTCAGCGCGTTTTGCTTAAAATGGGAACAAACACTTTTAAGCTAAATAAAAAGCAAAACATTTCAAATAAAAAGCCTAATAATAGAATTTAGGAAACTCAACTAACATAATTCAAATAAAGATGGACTATGTAACCTTTCTTGTGGAGGGTCCATAACCTTAAGATAACATTGTGTTCTCTGGAATGTTCCACAGTATGGCATTAAAGCATTAAATCTATTGTGCATTAATAAAGTACACGTTGAACTGTACTTTTATGAATACAGTGGAAAAAAATGCGTTCTTACTGTGCCCTCTCCACAAATCTAACCTACAGCCTGATGTTTGTTGCCATGGAGATAGAGAAAAGTGTAATGCTATTTTATGGAAGATTCCAGACGAAGCAATTCTGCATTTACCAGAAAAAAAGTGACTTAATGCACCTCAATCAATTCTAACTCCTGTAAATATTATTTTTTACAAAACATGCCTACAAGCTGGCTACAGGAAGCAAGTCCCTGGTTGTTCGTAAATGATTGCCCCTGTGCCATCGTGCAAGACATTAATCCTGGCTAACTTCAGTGGTTCTATTCCCCCGGTTGCACTAAAAAGTACGAGAACTACGCAGTTAATCATACGGATGTGTACATTGTAGTATGAGAAACGGCAGACGCGGTGAGCCGGATCTTTAGCCTGGATAAACGAAGGGGGAGATGTCAGAAAAGTGTCCGACGGAGAAGCCACGTTTTTGGGGGGTGTCTTCGCTGTGGGATGGTGGTCCTTAAGCTGGAGCTGTGTGGATGTCTGAGAATTCCATTGGCAGTAAATGTAGTGTTAAAGTAGTCTTA
This sequence comes from Scartelaos histophorus, assembly GCA_000787155.1. Taxonomy (NCBI): domain Eukaryota; kingdom Metazoa; phylum Chordata; class Actinopteri; order Gobiiformes; family Gobiidae; genus Scartelaos; species Scartelaos histophorus. Next base: position 10,775 of record KN496494.1, on the reverse strand, counting down.
CATCCCCAGAGTGTTGTAAGCACCTTCGCTGGATACTTTGTGGTCTAAGAGAATGACGAGTGTGGGTTTTGGCCGAGAGAGGTGACTCAAATGGAAGGAGTTTAACTGACGTAAGATTCTCATGCAAAAATATAGACGCTTAAAAGTCTTATATTACATAAAATGGACTCTTGTGAGCATTTACAGTCATGCTATAATGTTGTTACCTCAAAAACATACCTATAACCCTGGAGTTTAAGTAACTCTGAATTATTAGTCTGTCTACATCTCCAAAGCTCAAAATCCTCCTCACGGCTCCTTTTATTCAGTAGAGACGGGCAATTCCGGGGCCGAAATGATCCAAATCGTTCGAGTGAAGGTGTATGCGATTTCCAAACGCATCAGAGCAGTTGCTGTATTACCACATGACATCACAAGGTGGAGTGGGGTTTTAGAATATGCAGAATTTGTGTGTTAAAGGTGTGTGAATGAATTAAAACGCAACTTCGGGTATGTTTGTGATGAGGAAACGAGATTATAATTCGATCAGAAAAAAAGCGTTTAAAAAATGCAGGTTTCAAATCATGCATCTGGCTTATTTTGTTGAGATTTTGAACTTTAATTGCTTTTGTGGTTTGACACAATTGTTTGGGATTCGAAACTGCCACCCTAACGTCCAGCGATTGCGTAAATGCGCTGTACCATATTTTTTATTGTGTCCTAAAATGCGAAAAAACAAAACTAGTTCATTTAGTTCAGTTTGCAGCATTCTCTAAACTTTATACACTCAGCTAATATTGCATTGCTTCACCTTGACAAGCAATGCAATGTGTTATGTCGTTGCATTGACTGGACTGTGGTTTAGCATTTTGTCATATGAGAGGCGTAGTAAAAGTAGTCAAAAATGTGATGTGAAAAAGTGGGGAAAAAAACAGAGAAACCTCGAGGAGAACCACAGTGAAGGAGAGATCCACTCCCATGGACGGACAGGCATAGATGACCAGGACGTATCCACTGCCAATAAGGTTGTAAGTTTGTAGGCCAGAGCTATTGGCCAGTGATTGCTTAAATGCGCTGTACCATATTTTTTATTGTGTCCTAAAATGCGAAAAAACAAAACTAGTTCATTTAGTTCAGTTCGCAGCATCCTCTAAACTTTATACACTCAGCTAATACTGCATTGCTTCACCTTGACCCTGTTGTCTCTGTAATACACTTATGGGAGCGGATGGTTTAAGCAGGAGCTACATTACGTGATGACACCACGAATGAGTCCCCGTCTACGGTAATACGACGGCATCAACTTCAGGGAAACTGATGTCACCCGAGTGTCACTCCAGAGTCACCCCGCTCACACCGGCCTAATCTCATCACCAGGCTGGGACCCTCGGGTGCTGCTGACTACGGCTGTTATGAAAGTGACCCCCCCCGGTGAGTAAGGCTTCTATGTTAAGTGCGTATACTGGACTGGAGAAACGCTAGACGCTGTTACGTCGTTGCATTGATTGGACTGTGGTTTAGCATTTTGTCATATGAGAAGTATAGTAAAAGTAGTCAAAAATGTGATGTAATGTAAATGTGCAAAATGATTCAAAGGTCCTATATTATGCTAAATTGACTCATGTGAGGTTTTAGCCTTGTTCAATTCAATTTTCAATTCAATTAAATTCAGTTTCATTCATTCATTTCAACAGTTATCTCGGCAGGCTTCACAAAATTGTTAAATTAGCAAACAGAGATGTCAGAGAATGAAGCAGAATAAGAAAAATAATAATAATAATTAATTAATAATTCAAAAATACAGAATGTCCAACAACAAGCAGGCAAATGGATAATTGTCCCAGCATCTCCTGTCCTTAGACCCTCCTCCTTCGGCAAAGAAAAACTCAAAAAAAAAAAAAAACAGTGGGAAAAAACCGAGAAACCTCGAGGAGAACCACAGTGAAGGAGAGATCCACTCCTATGGACGGACAGGCATAGATGTCCAGGATGAATCCACTGACAAAAAGGTTGTAAGTTTGTAGACCAAAGCTATTGGCAGAAGGAAACTACTAATCTAACAGGACGAGGACTTGTTATAATGTTGGTACCTCCTCAAAAACATACCTGGATTTGTGTTTTGTTTGATTCATACGTGTTTAAGTAAACCTTTATTATTAGTCTGTCTAAATCTCTTAAGCCCTAATGCTCTGTTCCATGTAGTGATGTCATGAAGTGGTAGTTTTCAAGTTAACAAGCTACTTTTTACCTCTAGTTCAGTAGAGATGGACAATTCCAGGGCTGAAACTATCTAAATCATACTAGAAAAGATGTATGAAGTATTAAATCCAAGTTTTAAACCAGTCTCTTTAGCATGTCGTGACACCATGATGCACCCAGGGGTTACTCACAAGCAGCTGGGGTGTTCTTGTCGATGAAGAGGAAGTCCTGGAGGAACTGGCTATTGTTGTGGGACATCTTCAGCTCTTTGCAGTACTCCCTGAGCACACAGAGTACACATACAGAGTACCTTACGTATGCATGCATGGAGAAAGAGGGAGAGGGCTGAGTACTCACCTCGGGGCGATGTAGGTGTACCCGAACTGGTCAAAACTCTCCAGCTGAATAGTCTCCTTGGCTTTAGACATGAAAACAAATGAGTAAATTAATGTAATGAAAACTGACACCAGCAATTACGTGAATAGTTTATTTAAAGAGGTGGTATTACACTTTTATGGGGCATTAACTGCTAACACACAACACATTTAAAACACCATGCTTCCTTTAATTGTTTTGAAAACGCTAAATTTGCCAAAAACAGCATATTAAAATGTGTAATTAGTTTCAGTTTTGTTTTTTGTTTGTTTATAACACAATCAGCCCGCATCCCACTAATGAGACGACTGCACATTGCATCAGGATTGAGAACTTGTAGTGTTTTTTTTTAATCATTCTTTGTATATTTATGGAAAATTGTGCGTGGGTGACTTAGGGTTGTGGGCTGAGCTTTGTACAGGGTTGTACTGCAAACCATAAGGAAGATCTACATACTCAAACATGCATGGATGACATCTAAAAACCTCTTTAGGCATGTTTTTCACATGTTTCATATTACCAAAAGTATTGGCTCACCCATTCAAATGATCAGAATCAGGTGCCCTAATCACTTGGCCTGGCCACAGGTGTATAAATATAAAAGAATGGTCAAAAATTCCTATAAACACTCTTCTCAACCTTGTGGACAGTCTTCCCAGAAGAGCTGAAGCTGTAATAGCTGCAAAAGGTGGACCCACATCATACTGAACTCTATGGGTGAGGAATGGGATGGCACTTCAGTTCATAGTGTGAGTAAAGGCAGGTGAGCCAATACTTTTGGTAATATAGTGTACATCTGTTAAAACACCATAGAACGCCCCAAAAAGTCAATTTGGCATTAAAGGTGCATTGTGTAACATCTCTGGTGGAGGGTTTGCTAGGGATTGCTTTTCTCCATGGAGACGTGATTCCTTTGTCTCAAATGTTTCACACTATGGTATTAAGCCATTCTGTCTTCATGGAGACCAAATGAGAAGTTCCAGGTCAGATCTGTGGAGAGGCAACCTCACTCACAGTACAGATACCTGCTTTTCTAGGTATTTTTGAGCTGTAACAGAATAAATGTAATGTAATGTAATGTCATACTGTGGAACATTCCTTGCAGAACGACATCCATAGAAACAAAAAGGTGATGAGCATCAACCAAAAAGTTCCACCAATCAAAATAGTTACGCACACAGTACAATGCACAACACAGAAAAAGCACATTTATACAGGAACACTCGCCTTTTTGACCTGTTCAGACCGCCCCGAAAAACATAGAAAGACACAGAGAAAGCAGCATTAGATAAAGCCATATAAGACCAAAGCTGATAAACGCATTGTTCGTGTTTAGATATGTGAATGGCCTGTACATATTTCCCATAGTGCGTCACCAGGACTCGGCGTAATGGGATATGATATGGACGAGACGTAATGTAAAGTGATGGGGACCAAATGCCTCTGCTCTGGATCCGATTTAATACGCTGTACTGTCTATGTGGTTCATGTCTCGTAAATGACAAAGCGAGCGTTTCAACCATCACTCACAGGGCTGTGGAGGTTTAGACAGTTCCTTATCAAACTGTCACACTGTGGCGCAGGTAGAGCCTCCCTTGATGCTGTGGCGGGTTTTAATATACGGCAAAAGGCAACGTAAAAAGCAAAAGACTAATGAGAAAAGAAAAGCTATTTGGAAATAATGTTTGTCAAAATTAGCTCACGAAAAAATACAAAAATAAAAATATATACTGCTTTTATTATGATTAGTACTACTGCTAATATTACTACTAACACCACTACAACTACTACTACTACTACTGTTACTATTAGAACAACAGTAGCAACTATAACTACTGCAACTACTACAACCGCAACTTGTACCACTACTACAACAGCTAGTGCAATTTCTATAACAACTACTAAAACTACTACTACCAACACTACAACAACAACTACTACTACTACTACTACTACTATTAAAACAACAGCACCAGTAGCAACTATAACTACTGCAACTACTACAACCGCAACTTGTACCACTACTACAACAGCTAGTGCAATTTCTATAACAACTACTAAAACTACTACTACCAACACTACAACAACAACTACTACTACTACTACTACTACTATTAAAACAACAGCACCAGTAGCAACTATAACTACTGCAACTACTACAACCGCAACTTGTACCACTACTACAACAGCTAGTGCAATTTCTATAACAACTACTAAAACTACTACTACCAACACTACAACAACTACTACTACTACTACTACTACTATTAAAACAACAGCACCAGTAGCAACTATAACTACTGCAACTACTACAACCGCAACTTGTACCACTACTACAACAGCTAGTGCAATTTCTATAACAACTACTAAAACTACTACTACCAACACTACAACAACAACTACTACTACAGCAGCTACTATCAAAACAGCAAAAAAAAACCAACTACATGTGCTATAGTACTACTTCTCCTACAAATACTACCAATACTACTAATGCAAGGGGGAATTTAAATAGCAAAATCACAAAATTGCATGTGAAAGAAGTCATCTGGACAAATTTTCAATAAAAAAACAAAATAAATAAATTCTAAAAAAACAAAAAAAAAAGTCATAAATTACTGAAATCAAGTCTGTAAAAAAAAAAAATAAAATAAAGAACAATAAAACACTGATTGCAAAAAGTATGAGGTTAAGCTGTAGTGATGACAGTGTGATTTATCAAAACTACATACCAAAAAAAAAAAGAAAGAAAGAAAGAAAAGAAAAAAAAAAGATGATTGTCAGGTTTTTTCCAGCGCTGCGGTAAAACATGAATTTCTCTGGCTCTGATTTAGCGCACTGTCTTATGACTCGTATCTCGTAAATGACATGACAGGATTACTGGCCCTCGCTATAGAACCATGTGACCGTTCTAGACAGTGCCTTTAAATAATATATGGAGTCTAGCGCACTTCTGCTAAAACTATTACAGTGAGCTGACTTCACTTTGAGAGGGAGAAAAACAGGGCGGGAGCGGCCGAGCGGAGGGGGATGAGCAAGAGGATCAACATTACTATTCAATACTACTGTAAACACAGGATTAATAATAGTCAGCAGTGGCGGAATGAGTACTCACTGTTGTTATCTAAGTAAAAGTACACATAACACAGCAAAAAAATACTCACATAAAAAGAAAAGTATCACATGAAAAATCCAAGTAAAAGTATTAAAGTACCCGTTTAAAAGTATAACAGTATTTCACAATCGTTCTGAGTTCTATTAATGTTTCAAATGTGAAGATTTTTATACTGATTTTTATTGTATATTTTTGTTTGCTCAAACTATAAATGTGTTTAACAAACCCATCAGACTTTTCAGCAGCTCTGAGATCTCAAACAAGAACAAACTTTTAGAGTTCAGTAAACTTCAAAGTGCAGTGGAGTAGAAAGTAGTGAAGGAAAAGTAAAAAGTGTCCACTTTAAAAGGTACTTAAGTAAACTACAGATACTAAAAATGTATACTTAAATACAGTACTTTACAACTGGCTTTTTGTCATGTTCTATCACTGATATTATTAACAAAACTTGAATCATTTATTAAAAAATGATCTGATCTGATTTTAAAAATGTGAAAAACAGAACTAGTGCATTTTAAATTTCTAACAAATTTCATTCGGCATAATAAAGTATTTCTAGTACTTCGAGATAGTAAAGAATTTATTTTGGTATAATAAAGCATTTCTAATCTAATCTAAATGGTTTGCAGATGTACAAAGTTTTTCCTCACTTACCGGGCATCCTAATTATTCACCGAGGTTTCAGAGGCCAGATTTGAGTTTTGTGGTCATGATAATCCTAAAAGCAACTAGCATACTAAACTTAAAATAATATATCCAAATATATATAAGGCCTATAGTAGATTTGTTTCCATATACAAGTAAAATATCTTGCCTCAGCACATAAGCAATTCTTGAGGTCAAAATATACAGTATATGTTATGGACTCTCTACATCTAATTATACAGTATTTTTGACATAGAATCAGGAAGTGCGCATACGTCTGCTAGTTATTGTTAGTGATAGTCCACTCTGATCCAACAGTTTAGTCTTTAGTCATGGCAGTGAATAATTAGAATGTTCAGAATGCATGAGGTAAGTGAGGAGTAACTCTGGACCACTGCAAATCATGTAAAATGAACTCGATCTGTTTTTCACATTTTTAACACAGTAAAGCGGCTTTGAAATGAAAAGGGGCCGCTGATATCTTCCATACGAGCACAACCGTGTATCTATCTTCTTTAATATCTCAGTAACAATAAACGCAACGCACTGGACTCATTAATCTCCACATTTCGTGATCAAAGTGGTGGCTGTGTATAGGGTCTCCAAAAGTCATTCATTGTACCTGTCAAACCAGTCACGCGTATATGAAGCCTGGATGAAAAATGGCCTCGCAAACACAGAACAACAGAGAGAGGGGGAGAGCGTTGCCCCGGGTCGATGCTGTCAAATCCACAGATCAACTCTCAACTCAATCCCAATATTACAAATATCCTCAGTACCAATTACAGTACCAATTACAGTACCTCTATGCTAATAAAATCATAGTACTTCCTTTAATATTACCATGTACAGTAGTCTTATATTTGTGGAAACCCTCCGGTGCCATTGTGATCCATGGGCATTATAATGTTTATTTAGCATTTATAATGTTCTGTTACAGCACAAGATCATTATAAACCTATTCGGGAAAGGTTCATTTCATTTGTGAATGTGACTTTTTAGTATCACATAGACTAGTACAGCCCTTGCACCACTATGGAACCTAGACAGAGGAATTACACAGATATAAGACCACATGAAAGTACTATTATATGTTGAAAATAACGAAAAGGTGTTTTTTTAAATGATCAGTGCAATATTGGAATCAGTATTGAATAGCAAGTTGAAATTTTTGTATCGTATCAACACTATCATGGATTTAGGTATATATAGTATTATAGTACAGTTCTCACCCTGTTGAATCTCATTCCCGATTCTGGCCTGAATGAAGTGTTCACTGTATTTGGGAAGAACCAGGGCCAGGCTGTGGAGAAAGAAAGAGACAGAAAACTGAAGCTGATACGTAAAACTGGTCACGTGATCGTCTGGAGTCACAGTGAGGAACAGGAGGACACTGAACAAACTGCAAAACTGCATTTTGGACACTAAGAACCAGGGCCAGGCTGTGGAGAAAAAGAGAGAGATAACTGAAGCTGATATGTAAAACTGGTCATGTGATCATCTGGAGTCACAGTGAGGGACAAGAGGACACTGAACAAACTGCATCATGGACACTCCTGCTCACCCACTGCAGCACCACACTATAGAGGGCCAGATATTTTAAAATATTTTGAGGAGGGTTTATGAAGTGTAAATTTTCTTTGCACAACTGGGAAATGTTTTGTTATTTTTTGGCCTTATAAGATTTAATACAAGTTGAATTAATAACATCTATGACTCATTACAGATGCAAACCAAGTGCTGAAGTGCTTCATTCTGCTGTTTTTTAATGCAGTTTTTATTAACAATATTGTAGATATAGATATATATTGTTTGTTGTTTTAATTTATTCTTGCATTATTGTGTAAGTGGCATGAATTAGTTTCAGTATTATTGTCATTTGCTTTGCATTTCAAAATTTGTTCGTGACAGGCCTAAAATAAAACCAGTGTGCAATGTTTGCAACTACAGTGACCCCTATTGGTTTGATAAAGTTACTCTATGAAATGTTCAAGAAAAAAAATCACTTTTATTTCACACATTTCACAAAGTTCCTCTCAAAAGCTGCTCAAATGAGACGAGTCTATCAGGTATTATCACTGAAGGACATATCTAAGCTTTTAATAGTGTTTCCCCTAGACTGTGAACCCATTTGCATTTTTATTTAAGATCAGTGAGGCACAAAAATGCAATTTTAGTATATGAAAAGAAAACCCAGCTGGTATCATTTGACAAAAAGCAAAAATGCAAACATTTTTCAAAAAACATGTTCTCACCTGTAGTTTGTGCCATTGACTGGTGCCCATGTGTATGTCCGTACTCCCCGGTCTATGTACCTCTGTTTAAAAGATAAAGAATGATTTGTTCCATTCAATTAAAACAATATATAATAATAATAATAGCACTTTTGCTACATTTTCTGAAATTGTTTGCATATTGTTATTTTTAAAAATATTTTCCAGATTTTCCTTTTTTCAGGAACACACCATCTTGAATAATCACTGAGATGGATTCACAGCTTCAGAACAGCCTTTTCAGACAGAGAAGTGAAGCAGACTAGCGCACATGTGGTCTCATCCACAAACTGTACACAGCATATGGTGGATCACATTCTTTACTCCTGGTTTGTGATTGATGCAGACAGTGCAAAACGGTTCAATTTTGGTGCAGCTTTGACATGATAGTAGTACTGAAAACAGTACTTTTCTATTTTGCAAGAAAAAAGTTGGGTTCACACTACTTTAGCCACATCCCTTTTAACTATTTAAGACATATCCAAGTTAATGATGGAAAAACCACAAACACAAACAGATTGTGTGAATAATATGAGTATATCCTCAGAACTGGTGTATTTGACGTAGGACGGCCTCACCTCGTCCTGACTCTTGACCAGTGTGTTGATGGTGCGCTCACCCGTCTTTCCATCAATCATGGCCTTCCGGATCTACAGGCACAGCACAGCACTGTCATCTGATTTACTGTACACACACTAAAAGCAGCTGGAACCTCGTGCAGCAAGATGAATTCTTGTGATATTTCCAAGCTCACAAACTCACAAGAATCTATCTTGGCATGTCCCGCTGGTGCGATAGGGCCCACCCACTGGTTAGTGCACCAATAACCTAGTGGCACTGAGGTTTGAGCTGGAGCCAAAGATAAAGCGCCCAAACAAAACAAAAACAGCGATTCTGACAAACATACTTCTGCCTACTAATTTGTAAAAAAAACCTGCAGAAGGTAAGAGATTTTTTGCATTCATGGAGGGAAAGATGTCTGTGCTTTTCTCTCAACAGGATGCAGCAAAAGTTCGACCAATCAGCTTAAAATTATTTTTTTCTTCTTTTTACGTCCTAAGTGCTTTCATTCAGAGCCATTTCAGACTAATAATGTGTCAATTCAGAAATCTGGACATATCAGTCTAGCATGAGGCAGGTTATAAAGCTGAGTGTGCACTACATGATTTCTGTGGTTAAAGATGCACTATGCAAACTTTTGTGGTAGATTCAGATTCATTCAGCCCTCCATGAAGACTCATCACCCAGCGGGGGGCAGCGCTGAGAGTATTTTTATAAAAGGACTGAATACTTTACCTCCACTTTGATGTCATTCTCCAGCTCAGCGTCCAGAAAGTCCAAAGTGACCGGCTCCTGAAATTTAGGATTCTGTGGAAAACAAAACAAAACACAAAAAATCATAATTTACAATATGTCAGCCAGAAGAAGTTTAAACATGGGGTGCACATTGTAGCAAAGTGTTTCTTCTCAAAACTACTACAGTTACTTCTACTACTAGACCAGGTACTATTTCACTCATTCAAACACCAATGGAGGCAAGTAACTCATTATTGGGAATGAGACTAGCAACATTCAGCTTAATACAGACATTACATCTTGCTTGTTAATCAAATGAAAATTGCTACCAAATGTGAGCTGATATTTCTTGCCTATACATTTTTCTGGGGTAGTTTAAAACATACCACTTTCAGACAGGTCCATATATTGCATTTTATACATTTGTTATTGGAAGATGGAGACTGAGATTGCTCTACTTTTGCAATCAGCCTCAGCCATTCCATAAATCAAATTCTCCATTAAAAACCAATCAAGAATTTTCAAAGCTCTGTGTGCAGTGAAACATAGAATATAAAACAATATACATGTGCTACAGGGATCCCTGGAGTCTCAGCTAAACCAGGACTAAAATACAATACAATACCAATACAAAAAACAGGTTTAAACCAAATATAAAGTCCAACTCAAGCATGAAGAACTATTACAAGTCTAAACCAGAACTAACATCCAAACTAAAACTAACCCAGGATTAAAGCAGAACTACAGAAAATCCAGACTGGGATTCCAGGTCTAAACTGGGACTCATCCAGGAGGACTAGCCCGGATATGAAGTAAGGTATGAGGGAACTCTGGAGTAACAGAAAACTAAACCAGGTCTAAACCAAGTCGAATCCAGGTCTAAACCAGGTCTA
>KN496493.1:0-36656 GCA_000787155.1 Scartelaos histophorus | reverse complement strand
ACACTGTCACAATAACAAAGTTTGAAGCATAATATATTTGCTACAGATAAATATTGCAATAAACAATATTCCTGAAGCAGTATAATCTCAGGAAATCTGTTTTTAATATATTGTATAATTACAAAGCTGCAACATAATGAATTAATGATCAGTCATTTATTCAGCAATATACAGCTCAAATCTTACTTTCTTACATGAAAATTGCAAAAATGTTCTAATTTTGGAGAAAAAAAAAATCTGAGCCCCAAAATTATTCCAGTTTCCATATATTGAATATTTTTATCTTGCTTTCTTCAGGTACGGGAATTCACGTAGAAAACACAGGTAGGAACAAGGCTGCACACACAGTGATGGGAATAATACTTGAGAATGTATTTAGAATTTAGAATACTGAATGCCTGAAGTAAATAATAATATAATGTAATAATATAATGATAATGATATAATAATAATAATGTATTTTGTAAGGTATTCTGATACACTGCCATAGTGAGAAAACATGCCATATAATTATATACAACTTTTTCATTTTTCCTACTATTTTTCTTGTTGTTATGCAAGCGCGGTTTCTTTCTTCTCACTATTACCGTAAAGCCAGTCCAAAGCCAAAATGAACATAGTGAAGCATGTATTTCATTTAATTTAGGAGAGTAACTGTGTTCTGAAGATTACCAGATGAAAAAGTATCTGTACAGGAACACAGTTAATATAAACAGGCCTAAGACTTTTCGGTACATGTATTCAAACACTGTGCATAAAATGGTCATATTTAGCCGTCTGTGCATCACAGTAGCACGGCCTACATAAATACATATTTTTATATCGATACACTCGGAACTCCTTTACTACCTTGAAAAGACGCCAGGTTTTTGTTGAATTCATCCAGATTCGCTTCTTTAAAGTTCCGGCAGAGACTTACGAACAGAAAATCCAACATCCAGTCTGTGGCCAGGGCGGAGGCCTGAGAGAAGCAGTCCTCCTCCACACTCTGGTGTTTTTTGGGGAGATTTTTCTCATTCTTTTCTCGCTCCATATTCAAAAGTAACGCAGTTGTTTATCTACGGTTTTCATGGCTTCTTCTCTGCTTCCTCCTGTTTTGTTTCCACCATAGACTCGATAAAGAAGCGGACTACGTGATGTGACGTCACTCATAGCGTTCAGCGTCGCTCAGATGAGGCTCGCGACGCTAACGGCTACACGAGCGAATCTGGAGCCAGGATCTATGTTATGAATAGAATGTTTTTGACTAACAAAATAGCGAGAAAAAAAATTCAGGATCATGTAGAGCGGGTTAATATGAACATTTTAAGACCAAGATAACGAGCCTCACAGCAGCAGTTACAGAGAGACGAGCGACAAGATCCTAATGTAAGTCAATGGGAGTCAGGGTCAGTTGGAGCCGGAAGAGCCTCATGTCGCGTCCTGTCCTCTTGTCTGTTTGGTGCACAGCGGCTAGCGCGTTAGCTCAGTTCATTCATATATACGGTCTGTGCTTTCCACCTACCTCCCCCCTATGGCTCCCTCTTGTGGCCTGGGGCGACAGCAGCTCTCTTCTCGACTATTACGTGAAACTCTGCATGTTTTTATTAGTAGCCAATACGCCTGTATAATGTGTTATCATGATCATTAATTAAATGTGCAGAAATGTTCCAAATATGGCATTTAGCTTATCTACTGAGCATTTCTTATATATTATCATATATTAACTGTAGGCCTGTTTGTAAGCCCAAAAGTTGGCCTATAGTTTTCAACAAATTTAGACAATTATGCTATTATAAATCCATAATTTGTTTATAATTTACTCTGGCGTGTAACAATAAAATATATTTTTTTAAATATTGCTGCTTATTCTGCTGCCAATTCATTAAATGAGCACATGTAATCTGTAATGTAATATGTTCATGTACAATCATACAATACTCCCCCAATTCCCAGTTTTAGCCTGAGCTTAAATGTCTAAAATTACTTTGTTTATGATTGTTTGCTTGCTCCTAGCTACTATACTACACAAATTAATGAATAATTTACAAACTAGCCGTACAGCTCTGCACTTTTCATTCCCTGTGCTTTGTAATGTCTGTTGTAATTGGAGCACATAAAAATCATTTAAAAGTTAATAGGTTTACTTTAGTATATGATTCATAATGAGCATATGAACAGAGACAGTACAGCTGTGTCTGTATAAGTATGACACACACACAAGTTATATACACATTTATTTGTTATTCTGCATATGCTAATAGACGTAATGGGGGAACAATGCTCTACAGAAATGTTGACATACATGTACCATAACAAAGTGTGGTCACATAATTGTTCAGACTACTACATGCATACAAAGATGATGTTGCTTTGTACAGAAAAAAACAGTCTGTAGCTCTGAATGTGTCAAATACAGATAAGATAATGAACAAATAAAACGTAATGTAAGAGTCAAAATACAACATAAGTAGAAGAATGCAATGGCTTAATGCTTTGTAGGGATGTTTCAGTTAAGCACGCATCAGTGACATGGACAATACCCATTCTCTCAGGGAGAATACCTTTCCATATGGGATAAGGGCTGGATGATGCTGAGACAGTAAGACAGAGCGCACTCCCATTTTTGCTGTCATCTTCAACACTATTTATTTCAGTACCCACACAAACGCCATCCCAGGGGAGTCTTGCCGATCAATGGTATGTTCTTCTCGCCCTGGCTGTCAGAATGAAGGATGGGTCCGGGCCTATGCGGAGATGTGATAACGACAAACAAAAGGGGCTCGGAAGTAAAACTGAACAGACCCAGATGGTAAGAGGGATTTTTTTGAAGGTCAGATGAGTTTGAAATGAGGGGATTTTACGTTGACGATATGCTTGATTGATGTTGAAATATATGTACACAAATTGGGCCACAAGTGGTGCAATGCAATAATTTAGAAGGTGGTTTCTTTCTATTTATCAGCTTACACAGTACTGGAGGGCATGCAATGTGGTTAGTCTAAAGCTGTAGTGTCGGCATGAGAAATCGCATGGACTTGTCACTTGGCAAATGTGTTTTTGTTTATTTTCACATGAGTTTTATGGGAATCTCAAACTCTTACTGGCCAGAAGATTTGTATTGTGCTCCTTTCTCGCCTCACTGAAGACTGATGGGGTGGATAGTGAATGTAGTACACATATTAGAGTGCTTTGCTCCAGGAGCCAAGACATCAATGTGGATTTGACAACATCACTGTTCAAAAAAGCTGTGAAAGAAAAACAGAGTTCTATCCAATTCAGAGAGTTGTAGAAAACCTGAGAACTCAACAACATTACTTTATCTATTACATAAAGACCTGATTTCTCCTATAAAATTAGATTTTTTTCTGTACAGTGCTATATGAACAAAGCAAAAATGACTTGCTACCTTCTCATAAACATTTATGAAAAGGCTCGCAGCATTTCAACCACCAAATATGGCAGAAAAATTGTGGTCGTGCTCTATTTTATTTTAGAAAAAATAGAATCATTCTCAACATTGATTCACAAAAAACATAAAATCCATTGTGTGTGGCCATTAAAATTATTTTTGACAGACATAAGTTGGATTTCATTCAATCCAACTATAATATAAAAGGCCCTAGTGGTCAATTTGGATCCATACATAGTCAAATTTGCAAGTCAATTGATATTCATACGAAAAAGTCAAACTCAGATTTTGCATTGTTTGTGAGATTCTGGTAGCTGTAATACTGTTCGCCTCATATTAAAGATATAACATTTGAAAAATACAAGTAGTTTCTGCCTGTACACTTACAAATCCCATAGACAGAAAATAAAGTGCCACAATTCTTGGCCTGCATAGATTGCACATTCCACACCTTTCTGTGACAACAAAACATGACTTGAGTAAGAAAAAGAAATGTAAAACAAAAGACAAGAACCATCCAATCATATTCGATCAATACCTTCCACGTTTGTGAGGTTCCCACAAACAGTAAAAGTGTCATCCTAAAACAATAGAACCATCACTCCAGCAACAAATCAATCACCATGGAATAAAAGGCAACGTACAGACAAGATATTTCAGTCAGTGTAAAACAGAAGTGAGCAAAAAGACCAAAAAAAATAAATAAAACTCCTTTGGGTTTTTAAGTTTGACTGAAATCATTATTTGTTCACAATATAACACAATAAATTACAGTCCAGGACGCAAACACATATACAAAATAAAAAGATGCTCTCAAATTGATCAGTAGGATCAGATAAAACTCGCAGTAGTACCAAACAAAACTGACATAAGGGTGCTGAGGATATGATCAATGCAAAACGAAAAACAAAGTATATCAATAATAATAATGTCATTGTATATGTTCTTACATTAAATATTTCTATGCAGCTGAGATAGACAAGAGCTTGACAGTGTGCTTCATTTGGTCCATTGATGCCACTAGGAAGGAATTTCTATTGTAGTTAGTTTACTACTTGTTTTTAGTGAAGCGTTACAAGAGCAAAAGTTTACTGTCCAGGTGTACTGTGCTGTCTTATTTGGCTAAATCCTTACGCTAGTTAATGTAGAATTTTCTATGACCAATCTAGACCTATGTATTTTACACTATTTGATACAATATGCCAAAGATAAAAATTATATATTATATATTTTGTCGGGCTGAACAAGTTGTAGTTTCTTGTCCAAAGCCTATTTGCAAGTACTGCTAATATATTTGGCAACTACTAGTGTGAGTAAAAGGAACCACGTTTTTTTTTTTATCCTTATTGTCAAGATCTTTGATAATTGGATGCAAAACCTAAATAATTAGTTATGAAAACCCAAAACATTTCATAGTTTTCATAGACCGTTTACCACACTAAACGAAAATAAAAGCATTACAAGGTCATCATGGGAACATTGCATTTCCACAAAAAGTAATGATATGTTTTTATTTTAGAGTTCGCTACAATGCAACACCCAATCTGAGGGCTTTCTGTGTGTTTCCACCCAAACCCACCCACCATTCTCACATTATTTTTCACATTGCAAATATTGTACTTGCATCAACAGTCTTTTCGTTTTACCATCCTCTGTATTGTCACTGGCTTTGATGTCCCGGTATTTACAGTGGAGCGCTTTCAGCAAACTAAGCACCGTAAAATATCTTGTCTTTATCTAAATGCATGCTTTGTACAGTTAAGTCTCCCTTCCTCAAGTTTGCTAGAAAATAATTATGTACATCAGGAGGGCCATGAATCTACCTACAGCAATTGATGACATCCTTTATTTCTCCAGAGCCTTTATAAGCACCTCAGTTTCTCTCTTCTTCAGCAAAACACAACACAAGTAAAAGGGACTTGTCATGCCATGCAAAAATATCTTTTACTGCATCCTTGTCTTGCGTTCCTAAGTCTTTTAAATTGCCTTATTGTCACATGCTGGTTTCACAGGTCGGAGAAAGACTGCCATCCCCTGGTATCAGATGGATTTCCGTTGTAAACATGTGGTTCTCGACTTTGTTGTGTCCACTTTGGTTGCTATTGGACTCCCCGCTTGCCCCAACTACAGCTTGGGTGCAGTTTTGTGCTGCCATCTTGGGCGACAGGGGCCCAACTACTGCACCCGCCACCTCCATGAGATGATCTTCCGTAGTCGGGTCCTCGTCTCCGGGTGGGGTGTCTACAACCAGCCTTTTTGGGGATAATGACTCCTCTTCCGCGATGGGAACAAGCTCATCCGAACATGGTATGAGCGGGGACATCTCTCCGTCGGGCGATTCGTCTTCCATGATGCTGGAGCTGATGTCTCCAGGAGAGGTAGTGCTGGGGGGTGTCAGTGGACCCTCTGCCGAGTTTCTGTTTACCGTCAAACCTTTTATCTTCAGAGGATTGTTCCCTCTCGGAGACATTGTTTCCATGGCGCTATTGAAACTCCCATCTTCGTCAATGTGGAGCTCAGACGGATAGAGGTTGTCCGCTGTACCCAGATGACCCAGGTCTAAAAATGGAAGGTTTGGACGAAATTCACACTGTTCAATACCATCTTTTTGATGCAGAAAATCATCAGAACAGCACGCCCTTTGCACTTCTGTCATCTCCATCTCCACTTCCTCTTTCAGAGTGGATTCAGGACTGTGGTTTTTCTTGGGTGAACCAAGCCCGGTCATAGTTGTGCTCATGGTGCTCATTGAACTTGCAGTATTTAAATTGTTGAAGGATTGTGATTTTGTCATCTGATTGTACACCTCTTCTAACCTCTGGGCATTGAGATGCTGTGGGGTCCTGTGTTCGTGCTGTGGACTTCCTGATGTGATAATGGTTATTCGATTTGGGGACAACTCGGGGTTTCTCTTATCTGGCGACCTTAGACTAGTTTCTGATGATGCATTCTTCGCCGACCCCCAGCGACTTGGCGATAGGTGGTTATCAAATGTCTTTTCCTCGCCCTTTTCCACCACTACGTCCATGAGCTCCATACTGCGAGCGAAAGCATCTTTGAGATTCATGGACACAATACTTCCGTTCCTCTTTGCCCTTTCGAGCGCCTCTCTCCTCTTGATGGCTTTTTCCTGTCTCTTCTGCTCTTTGTAGAACTCAGAGAAGTTGTTGACAATGATAGGAATTGGGAGGGCGATTACCAGCACTCCCGCAATACAGCAGAGCCCCCCTACAATTTTACCAAGCAAAGTCTGCGGGTAAATGTCTCCATAGCCCACTGTAGTCATTGTAATAGTGGCCCACCAGAAAGACGCAGGGATACTGGTGAACTTTGTGGCATCTTCGTCTTTCTCCGCAAAGAACACTAAGCTCGAGAAGATCATAATACCCATCGCAAGAAATAAAATAAGTAAACCAAGTTCATTGTAGCTCCTTCTCAAAGTGAAACCCAGAGATTGGAGACCTGTGGAGTGTCTGGCCAATTTTAAGATCCTCAGTATTCTCATGATACGGAAAATTTGCACCACACGCCGCACGTTTTGAAACTGAAGCACGCTTTTGTTGGATTCAGTCAGAAAGATTGTCACATAGTAGGGCAGGATGGCGAGCAAGTCAATGACGTTGAGTGGGCCCTTAAAGAACTTCCACTTATTGGGAGAGGAGAGGAAGCGAAGGAGATATTCCATAGTGAACCAGGCGATGCACACAGCCTCCACGTGGGCCAACTGCGGGTTGTCATTGGCCTGACCGAATTCGTCCGTCACTTGTAGCTCTGGTAAAGTGTTGAGGGACAGGGCAATGGTGGACAACACGATGAACAGGATTGATATGATGGCCAAGATCTGTGAAGAGAAGAGAAAGTAGATGTTAGAAAATGGAAAAAAAATCAGCAAGATTGGCACACGTCACACAACTTGAGGACCTCGAAACAAAACTGACCTCAAACATTGTTTAAAAGATTCACAATTAATAAATTGCTTCTGTCTGCTTTTTTCTTCTATATTGCTTTCTCTTGCATATAATTTACTTTATAACATAAACAAGTGAAATATCCCTGAAGCAATAATATGTACAGAGAGCTGCAGGATGGTATGAGCTAAACTAAAGCTCACAAAGCTTTAAGTGGGTTTGGGAATACTAATTAGTTTTATGTAAACAGGCCAAATCTGACTGTAGATAAAATTCTTCCTTTCATTTCAAACCTTGGTAACATCTATATATATTTTAGCCAGCCATTTCATGTCCGCACATCCAAATTTATGAAACTGGGCTTAATTAATGTGTTTAATGCAACAAATATGGAGAAACTAATAAACGTGGGTAAATTAATCTATGAAACTCGATAATCAGGAAAGACTAAAAATCTAAAATAGTGTGTTAAAGTGAAATGAGTAAATGAAACCCAATGAACTGAATGAATGTAAGTAGACAGGCAAAGGAAGGATACAGGAATCTCTCAAAATGCCACAAGGATCACAATATCATAACAGTCATCTCAGGTTTTCATCCTGTTGGTATTATCAGTTTGTTTTTTCTCAGCTTTTCCACAGTAAATGCTTTAGGAAAGTCTGACTGTACCACACCCACAATGGCTTCAAATTGCTTTAGAAATACCAAACTAGATCTCCAGGAGACCGCCATAGAGTCCCACTCCACTGGTTTCAAGACACATCTTTGCGCAGTTTATAAAGTGGTATTTTTCTCTATAGCAAAAAGGTCTACTGGGGGTCCCACCGCATGGGCTAAGATTTAATATGGCCATCAGCTTCTATCAAAAAATCTATTGTTCCTGGCCAAGACCATAAAAAGCAACATCAGAAGTATTGTCCGTACATATGTGCTTTAGAGTTAGATGTGACCTTTTCAGTAGTAGAACTGTCACTGTTAAAAAGAAAAATTGCCATAGCAATAAATCTGTATTGGAGCGACAATTAATCAATATCACTGAATTAAATACATATAAGTGCAAAAATTGAGATGCCTTGGTTCAGTTTATAGTATCCTGCAATTTAATTGTTTTGGGGTTTAACTGAATAGCCTTTATGCCTTATTTCAAGACCAAAGGTGTATTTGCAATTTTCCTAACCCAGGAAAAAACATGGCTTCAAATAAGAGATAATGTATAATGGAAGCAAGTCAAAAACCGCTTAAAAGAAAAATGTAAAATTAACTCTTTTTCAACTTATTGCTCAATAACACTGAAGATACATACTACATAATTTAGTCTTTCTTTCCAAGGGCAAAGTGCCTATGAACATCCCTCATAATCCCAGTGATCTTGACTCTCGTTGCACGGGGGCTGTATCTCACTCTGATTTATTGACCCCAGTAGATTAACGTAGGTGAAAGGTCAGCCAAATATGCTAATTAGGGGATTATCTTTGAATATCTGATTAAATATTATTATACAACCCACAGAGTACGTCCTTTTACTCTTTGCTGTTTTTATTTCAAGAAGAACGGAAAAAAACCTTTTACCATGCAGCTGGGATTGTCAAGGACTTCCATTCACAGCTCCACTCTGGGGTCTGTCAAGACTTCAGTCATCAATCTCCTGTCTCCAGATTAACCTTTCCATGGAAATTATAGTAGAAATCGTCAAGTTTTGTGAGAGGTCCTCTATGACCGGGTCCAATATAAAAGCGATTAAGATCTAATGAATGAAGCCTGAATGGTCCACATCAATACTGACCAACGAGGTATTCAGAATACTAATCACAGCCACTCCATTCACTGGGGATATTTCAGTTTAGTCATTCATTTGGAGATGATACAAAAGCCCTACTACAATCAAGCAAACACTGCTTCATTTGGATTTAAGTTTGGTTCTGTAACTAAAATAATATTACTCAACACTCCATCCTGAATGAGAGGGTCAAATGCACAGGATAAATTTCACTCTAGAGAAAATATAGTGTCCCATATCTAACTTGAAACTACAATGCCAACTACAATACTACCACTACAATAACAGTAGTAATTAGTTGATGTAATCTCTCATCCGTCCAGAAGTGGTAATACTAACAACTATACTTCCCCGTTCCCAATCTGACGGTGTAGATCTACATTTCTTCACTCCATTCGTTGCAGATACACATAAAAAGGTGCACTATGTAACTTTTCAGATGCAGGATCTGCCATCTGCTTGTCTTCATGAAGACATTATTTTGCCGGGGATGATGCCAGAAATGTAAAGTTTGTAAAGTTAGAAAAAGCACCAACAAAGTAAATGACCTAATTAACTACAGAAAAAGCATATCTATTTTTGTCGAGGGAACTGCATGCTCATCTTTATCCTTTACAGTGCACTTCCATGGCTCAGCCAAGGAAGTGCCATCACTAAATGAATGCTGCTGACTATCAGGTTAAGCCTATTAGTCAGTAAGTGAAGCCACCTAGACCTGACCTGGCCTGGGGCACAGAGAGGGCGCCCTGAGCTTTTTGGCAGAGAGAGCCTGCTGCCCTTGTGTCCAGCAACTCCATCAGAGAACCTGTGCTTGTGCTTCTGATGCACGACCCTGGCACAGAGTCAGCATAAAGAAGAGTCCATTACAGTGAGAGATAATAGGGGCTGAGTTTGCCTTAAACTGCTATGAGAACACAAAGGCAAAATACAAGTGGGAAAGGCAATCTGCTCTTTAGAGGTCAATTAAACTACACTATATTATACATATAGACTTCACTGAAACACTAAATTTTAAGTCATGAATCATGAAACAACAATAAAGGTATATTCCATAGTCATAGTGGAGTGACCTTGTAGTGTAGCGTCCTAAATATAGTGTACCCCTGCTGGGTTTTAATATCTTCTGACATATAAACTATCAATTAAAGTAAAAGCTATTAAAACCTCTGCAAAACACATGCTTTTGCTAGTCCAGGGCCAAATCATAAAATCACCACCCAAATGTAAAATGATTCTCACTGTTTTGTCAATAGGCGTTTATCAAATAAAAGTAAACAAATGTTATAGAACAACATTGGCAAAGTGCTAAAAACCACTGAAAGTGGATATCCTGTTGGAGGTCTGGTTGGGTTGTAAATGCTTTTTCTGTGGTGATAATATAAAAACATATTACCGGTGCATGTATTTGTTTACACACTATATAGGCCTATAATTAAAGACCTTCCTGTTTAAGTATATAGGTGAGTGGATAGCAACTCTACTACACTAATCTCTGTGTGTATTAACTTGCAGTAATTCAGTGGAAGTAGTTAAGAAGGATCAATTACTTTGGCTCAGTCTGGACTGACCCCTGATCTGTCGCTGCATCAGATGTCGTGAGTCTTGGATTATGAAAAGGGAAATGAGTCGCGGCTCTGCCAGCTGACCTTTTGACCTACAGTAGAGAGAGAGCAACCAGCTCTAAAACCAGTTAATGTTATAGTAAATGAGTTAAAATAGAAACAGTAGCTTTCAGTTTTGCTTGTCTCTGTTGGGATTGGAGATTGCTTTGCCTGGAACAGTCCAACTCCCACAGTTTGGCATTCACATTTTTGACCTTGAAAACATTCTTACAGTGAGCAGGCATGCCTCTCCATTGAGTTTACAGGCAACTTGGCCTTGCTCTTGCTTGACTCCTTAAAGATAAGATACATCTGTTGCTGTACTATGTGATATTTCAATAACATTTGAATAAAGACAAGACAAGACATGCAGGTAAAATAACTTAAAAATGTTGGTGACTGACACTACTTCATTTTGACCTCATTGACGATCAATGCCAAAGGTTGTGTGTTGATTTAGTATTTCCATATTCCACATGCACATAATATTTACAGTTTAGGAAGGAAGTTACCCTCTATTCCAGTAATTCCCAAAGTGGGATCCGAGAAAGGGTATTAAGCCCACAGACAATAATAAGTTATGTACTGTACATTTGGGAGGAAAACATGACATATTGTTTATGCAGTATGAGTTTTTACTGGGGGACCCTGTACAATTTTCAGATAAACAGGGGAGGCAGCAGCTCTACAGACTTTAGTAAGGACTTATCTTCACTACACCATCAACTGAAATAGGTTTTGTTGAGGCTTAAGCTATCAGAGATACAGTCTCACTTTGTATTTGTCTGCGCTACTATTCCAAACTTTATGGTAATAAGAAACAGATGGAGAGTGATAAAAGATTATTAAATCCTACCTGACCGGTTTTTATTTTTACACAGTCGTCTGGAGAACTGGATGATACTTAGCGCCTTTTCACTCCTGGTTGAAATATAAAATGCATCATAAAATAATAAATAATCTGACAAATCTCCTGCCGTCAAAAAGGTCCTCAATTCACAAGAGCCACTAAAATAAACGGGGCAGCACTAACACAGAGCTTTGGCCATCAATAGCAGAAATGTACACCATATATTTGATACTAGTCCCACTTTTAAAATGGTCTTTTCCCTATCTTCCATTTTAAAAAGTTATTATAACTTTATAAAGTTATTACCTAAAATGCTCGGACATTGAATGCTACACAAGTTTGGACATACACGCCACATTTTCCAGTTGGAGCTGTGCAGTTAATCAAAATGCAACAGTATCAAGTGATCATTTCAAATTGTCAATCATAAACTTTAAATTTAAGCCTGTGGTTGTTTGAATTGCACTGTTTAAAAGTGTAAAAGTGTAAATCCTAAAACTAATATTGAAAAACCTAAATTGTGATCAATATGAAGAGGAAAAACATACGATTAATTATTATTGCCATATCGTCCAACCCTAACTGCAGTGGTAGCACATTTGTATTTTCAACCTGCCCAGTATCAATAAAAAATGGTTAGAGAGAAAAACCAGAGTACAGTATCTACTAGCTTGAAGGGAAGCTATCAATTGTATGACAGTTGGGACACTAAGGCAGAACGGCGCTATAAGCTTTCTATTGATCCAATTCACTCAGAGCACCAAGGTCCTCTGCGAACCCTTTCCCTCTTCATCCATTTCTTCTGGACTAACTCAGCTCTTTCCCAGTCAGTTATGATAATTTTTGGTTGCAATCAATTTGTGTGATTATGGGTATGCTAATGTGCATTGATTCCTGGACCTGTGCAGTATTTTATTCAGGGATTAAAGCTTATCAAAATGGAAACAATATAATTAGCTACGCTCAGTGGTGTTTAAGGACGGATGGTGCAGTGAACAGACTGGGGTTTTGTACACATTTAGCAACTATTATCAATACAATATTAAAAAGAAAGAGATAAGGGATATGTTAATTGATTTATGAGGTTTAAATAGGTGCGGTATGTCTTAAAAGCTGTGCTCTCCACATTAATTCACAAATGAGGAGTGAAAAATCGCCATTACCTCTGCACTTTCTGCTGCTCTAGTACATTCAACGCTCCATAGATTCACAATATTTTATTTGGTAGAGTTCCAACTTAGTCCTCAATATTAAACCTTATTAGTGTTAGAGGAGGGAACTGAAAAAATACTGAAAAATCATGGTCTAGTAAAACGCTTTGCCTATATTTGAAGAGCGGCTTAAACCTGCTCTGTCCATCTGAATAACTGACATCCCCCATGAAGTGCAGTGCATAATAATGAAGAGTTATTATTTTTTTGAAAATTAATATTAAGCTTTTTATGGGCCTATGACAGCACCCAGCGTAGTCAATAATTGTGGTGGATATAATCCATTTGTCTTGGCATAACACTGCAGAGCCATACAGTGTCACTTGTAATTTAATTTGTCATCAATCAGTTTGAGTATATGATGCATCCCTCTGCGCTTGGCAACCCTTGTCAAAAACATTGGCATGACGTGGTTCAAGTCACTTTTTCAGAGACAGTGACTTAAATTGGGGTGACTTATTGATTGATTGCTGTTTAATGAATAGGGCCTTTACTGTTTAGGTATTTTGTTTTGTCTATGAAGTAATTGTCATAGTAGAGCGGCACAGCAGATAGGAGCAGACAGTGTCCAGGGAGCTTGGGCCAGACTTGTATACTGCAGGTTTGAATTACTTTTCAGCAAAACTGCTACAGCATCTTGGCTGCGGCGTGACAACAGAAGGTACAGCAC
Organism: Scartelaos histophorus; assembly: GCA_000787155.1. Taxonomy (NCBI): domain Eukaryota; kingdom Metazoa; phylum Chordata; class Actinopteri; order Gobiiformes; family Gobiidae; genus Scartelaos; species Scartelaos histophorus. Next base: position 23,248 of record KN496493.1, on the reverse strand, counting down.
AAGCACTGTCTCCATGGAAATGTTAGTGCTTTGCCTGGAATATTTCACATTATAGTATTAAAGGTGTCTATCATACATCATGCAGAGGTGTTTTTATTGCTAAAAAATGCCGCATGCATTCTTACTGTGAGTGAGTTTGCCTCTCCACAGATCTGACCTCTAACTTGGCCTGGTGGCATCACCTGATTGCGTTCATGGAGATTGATAATTATAATTCCAGAGTACATGTATAAAACCCAACAACTTAAAAAGGCAGGCCTAGATAGCGCACACTTGCAAAAATGTAATTACAGCAGACTCCAATAAGCCTTGAATTGATTAAAGTCCTTATTTAAACCCTTAATTTCAAAGTTTTGAATCTGCAGTTAGCAGCTTTGTCTGATCTTTGAGCCAAACCACTGCCCCATGTTTCTGTTTGTTTTTGATTCTGCTAACAACTGTAATGATGCGGTTTGTTGGAGTGATTTTCTTTGTTGTAGTTCTAGAGAGAAAACTAGGCTACCATGAAATATTAATGCTGTGTGTTTTTGTGAAACATGACTGTGCCAAACAAGAAAGACAACTGTATGGAGCTGTGTTGAGATACAGTAACACAATGGATAATTGGATTAAAAAGATATACATACAGATATATATACCCTACACTACACATGACCTATTTTGGAGCATAAAATTGAGTTAAAACTGTTTATTTTGCTTTTAAGATCCTCAATTTTAAATTTCTTTGATATTCATATGACTCTTGGTATAGTTTCAAGTAATCTTGATATCCCATTTCACAATGAAACAAAAGCTAGAAATAAAAATATGCAATAATTCAAAATGACAATACTCACTTGTTAGTCTGTTAGCCTATGGGGTTGAAACTTCAGTATTATGTTATTTTTGTACCAACTTTTTAAATGTGCTTCAACTATCAACCTCTTTAAGGATTGCTGACTCCTGTCATTTTTTAAGTTTGGGAGCACTCCTGTTCCCTTAAACATTGATGAGTTCTCACCGTTTGCATCAGCACTTAGACTAAAACAAGTTATTTCTGAACACAACCTTGAGACATATTTCGACTCAATCAAAGTATCGATGGATTTATTTAAAGCCCTGATAGATCCTTGAACTATTCTTTGACTGTAATGGACACCTAATGCCCGCCCCATCTACTGTATTTCCGGTAACAATAGCCGCCATTCTCGGATTTCCAAGTCTTGCTCCTTGCACTGTACTTCATCAGCCTATTAAAAGATACCTCCGTGCACTGGACGCCATTCTCCCGGGCGACTCAGCACTTTTGGGCACAGTGGGGTGTTAAAAACCCCCTCCCGGAGTGAGTGGGATTCTATGAAGGACAGCGGGCAAAGTCACAAAGCCTTTAATGTAAAGCGCAAACCAGGTTTCAGCGGGGGACAGTAAACTTTGGAAACTTTTAATCAGACTCAATCTTGTCACGTTGTCTCTCTGCCCTCTATGTGTGACCTGCAAGTCTGTCCTTTTAAACACTTTACAGGCAAACTCTGTCACGATGTGTCCCTAATGGGGATGTTTCAGTAGCAAATCTTAATGTCGCAGTTACATGAAAAAAATCCATAAACATAGATTTATCCTTCATACACACTGTAGATTATAACACAGTAGTTTATAAACATTTTATAGTTGTGAGACTGTTCCCCTTTACAGTATGGATGCTGCACACATCATACAGTATTAGGGCCTGACTGGATTTGGGGGAATTTTTGTGACATATTTGTGACAGTATATATGGTTCTTATGTTAACTTGATCAAATCAAACTCCAATTCCAATGGGCTTTTTGACATAGGGCTAAAAATATGCCAACAAAGAGCTGAAAGCCTATGTGAACAACAAAAGACATAGTATTTCTGTGGAATGAAAGTCTGTCTGTGTCACACAGATGTGTAGGTAAAAATTATATAAAATTGTAATTCAACATAGCGATTTTGAAACTTTCATTTTAAAAAAGCTCATTGTAAATGAGAGAATGTAACTGAACATTATCCACTGTTTTCATGTTAAATCTTCTTGTCTTCTGCCGTTCTCATTTCCAACTCTGTTCTGAATATATTACCTCATCTACAGCACAACGTCAGCTGGTTTTTATTTTATTTCAGTCATTGCATGAGTGGAGAAGGTTGCTGCTAGGTTACTCCCTGCCATGCCGTGACAGTTATGGCAATGTGATCAAATCCCGTGTCCTTTTTAGCTGTCCTCCTGACTACAGCCCAACATGAAAGTGCAGTATAAAAATATATCAGTCTCCATCTGTGCGAGTGTTGTGCATGGTGTTTGCACAAGTGCCTTTGGCCCTTATGGCGTGACAACATTATTAACCTATACGCCACGGACATCTCCCCTGAGAGAAGAGCAGGCCAGCAGACCAGATATGCAGCCTTCAGCACACGCTATGCACACAAGTGTGGCCCTACATATTTCAAGTGAAATGCTAATGAGAGACATCTTGATTTTAACAAAAACACTTGTATTTCAGTACATGTACAAACTTAATGTCTAACAAGCATCTCTACCTCCCACCAAGTATAAACGCGTTTAATTATTCTACCTTCTTTAGCTTATATGTTCCTATAGCAAATTAAAAAGTCCAAAGAAGTTACAAACAATATATAATGTAATGAAATGTAATCTAATCACTAATTTGAATAAGAATAATGTTAGTGTACAAACTTACTAAATACAACTTTTTGCACTATTTTAAAAAAGCCACAGTGGGCGTGTCAGTGTAAGTGTCCTGATGCCTGAATAGATCACTATGTTAATCACATGGGCCATGATCAACACTTCCTGCTGCTGCTGCCACGCTACAAAAGAGAACAAACACATAGCAGTTAATATTAATGATGCTTGGAGGGCTGCATATAACTGGCCGAGCTGGCCTGGAGGTGCAGAGATAACAGCGAGAGGAAGGATCGCTTACATGCGCTCATGGGCTTCCCATAGTGATAAAACCATCCATCCAGGTTGGAGGTGCACGATGCTGTGTAGGGCTTTTGCAAGAGGCATAAAAATGATTTCAGTTCACAGATAAAAGTGGGAAAAGCCTAGCAGAGATGAGATTCGCTCCTCGACTCCCACACTTGTAAAATACCCATCTCCGTCCCAAACAGTCACAATGCAGTGTGCTCAGCGGGGGCCTATAGCTCTTGGCACAAAGCACTACATGAAAGACCAGAGAATCCCCTCCCACTCGGCTCCAAGTTTGTGTTATCCTCAATGACTACACGTCCTCACCTTGCCGTCTGAGTCAAACTGTGTAACCATGGCGCCCAGAAAGCTGAGCATAGAGTTTCTTTTACGACTTTTTTTTATTTCTGTGTGTTGCAGATGTCTTATCATTCAAACACGCCAAAGTACTTTAAAGAGGCAAGGGAGGCTGAGTTGCACTGTGGAACTTATGATAAGAATTCTGCAGTGAATAAACAAACAGGAATGCTGCTGCTGCTGCGAGGTTAAATCAAGTTTAAATATTGCACTGCATGTGACAGTCTAGACTCTAGTGTTTTGATAATCGACATTAAAAAGTAAAATTATAATTCAGTGTGTACCTACTACCTGCTAAAAATGAAACACCGAAATGAAAAGTGTGCAGACAGTGCTATTCAGCTCTATACTGGGGAAAACTATTTTCTAGGTGAGATGATGCATGAATTTTGATCTTTTGTTGCCTGCTCTGTATTACCCAAAAGGGAAATTGAAAAAATAGGCTTCAATACACATAAATATACCTCTTTTTTTTCTTTTATTCATAATGTGACTTTATATTGTCATAAAATAATTGGATCAAAGAATGAATCATTGTCATATCTAATTTTGCCCACTAGAGAGAGCACTTCCCTTCTTACAAATTGTGTGAATGACATTTCGTGACTTTGCTCTTGTACTTTTTTCTCTCTTTTCCAGGGGGTGGGTTGGACAGGGCTAGGGGAAAAACTTAGTTGGGATGCGCAGAGGCGGAGCTGCTCTAATCCGTCACCTCTTTTTCCTCCTCCATGTCTCTCCTCTCAACAAACACTCTCCCTCTGTGTATCCGCCAAGACCACAGCTAGGCCAGTGGTCACCCAGGAGTCTCTAATCCAAATCTAGTCTAAAGAAGATGAAAGCACGACTCTTCGGCCCCGCACAACATGCTCATTCTTATTCCTCGTGACATCAGCACCCTACATTTCATTAAACTGCACCGTGCGCCGTCACTCTCCATTGCAGCATTTTCAAACACTCTCTTTTGACTTATTTTTGTGTGTGCCCACTGGGAAAGTTTATTGTTGTTACCAAAAAATATGAAGGAACCATGTAAACAGACAGAAAGACACCCAGCTGACAATACCCAGTGCTTTTACCAAGATTCGCCCAGATGATGTTGCATGAATATATGCATGAATAGGAACTAGAGGAGGGGAAGAATAGCAAAATTTAAATGTGGCCCAGGATTACGGTATTATAAAATGAGGCTTGAGAGTCAAACTCGCAACCATGTCATAGTAATTTATTCAAAACTATATGGGAGAAGATACTGAATTATGGCTCCATTTTATTATTCGTGGATGGCAACCTCCTTTGTCTTTGTTACATTCTTAAATCTTGTTGGCATCTTTGTGTAGCCAGGTAGTTGCAAGGTCATATTACGAATAACCATGAAATAATTGCTGAAAACTTCTAAAGATTTTAAAATTTTTCACTTTTTATGACTTTTGTTATTTATTACTACTTTTTATTCACTGTGGGCTTTATTACTTGCTCATAAATTGTCTATTTTTCATTTTGATTGTAGGTTAATAACAATGGCATCTTTCTGAATCTCAAATTTGTAATAAAACCCAAAACATAATAACTATTAGGATCTCTTCTGGACTCTTATTATCATTGAAAGGAGTTGTTATTTCTTATTTCTTCCTTACACTCATTCATTTAAAGACCTATTTTGGACTCCAGTGCCTCTCCAAATGCTAACTTCACTTGTCCCCTCCTCTTCATCTCAATTACCATGCAACACCTTGACATTGCCATCTGCTGCTGTGAGCTGAAGAGGCTTAGCAAATATGGTGTCAACAACCTACTGACGCTTTTCACCGTAACCATAGAAACGTGTGGAATCCCTCTCTCCCTTTGATATAATTGCCACAAGAAGACACCACTCAGGGCCTGTAGGTGTCTCAATACTAAAGCATGAACTGTTCATCATTTATTTGTTTTTAATGCCAATATAAAGCTTGTATTTTGCACTAGCACAAGATGCACTATGTAACTTTATGGTTGGGAGTCCGTTGGCTGCTTGTTTCTATGGACATGCCATTGCTCTGCCTGGAATGTTCCACAGTATGACATTAAACTTACATCTTACATTTATTAAATTACAGTAAATTCTATAGCTTAAAAATCCCTGGCGTTGGGACCGTGAGCGAGGTCGCCCCTCCACAGATCTGACATGTAACCTGGTCTGGTTTCGTCTCCATGAAGATAGAAAGATTTAATGCTAAACTGTGGCATCCCAGACCAAGCAATTACATATCCATGGAGTAAAGCATTTGACGAATGCTTCACCCGAAAAGTTACACAATGCACCTTTATTGCATGCATGAATCACTCTGCTAACGACCTGGAGAGAATTAACGATGGGACAATGATCGCAACTCGCTTACAAGCTCTTAAAAGTTTATTTTGCATAACACAACTCTTCTAAAATATATCAGGTGAGTTTGGGACAACCCTTTTTAGGATACTGCTATATAATTGTATTTATTTTTCATTCAAAGCTTGATCCACGACCATCAGCAATAAAAGAAGAGCTCAGACACAATAGAAATTTGAGCAGAGCAACGAAAAAAAAGAAAAAGTGGTATGAATGACTGGACAATTGAGCTGAGTGCTGCTTCATGGTGGGAGTGGTAATAAGTGTATACAGGCCGAATTTCACTGCCATTGTTCAGAGAAAATGAGAGAGATGATGAACAGGCGCCACGACGACTGTTTCCATGGCGCTGGGATGAGGTGTGTGTGTGTGTGTGTGTGTTAAGGAGGGGTACAGTGCGGGGATAGAGTACTTTTATTGAAGTGTTATAGTTTGCGCCCCCAGGAAAGGAAGGACCACGAGGAGATTCCCCTTTAATTAATAGAAGTCTTAATGTAAAGACACTGCAACAGGGACAGTTCATATAAAGAAAGATCTGTCAGGGTGTATTTAATTCTAATTAAGACAAAAAATACATTTGTGCAGTTATAAAAGATTAGATCCATAGGTTAATTGATGAATGCAGTAGTGTAGTTTCTTATTATGTATGTAAAAAATCACTCTCTATAAATGTAATACAACCTCTTGCATTCAGTACCACATTATATTTTTCCCATATTATTGCTATTTGTTAGTTCAATTATGGAAAGACAACTCAAGTTTTACAAAATAGGTGAAAATGAGAAAATAATGAGCTCGGGGTGCGCTACATCTTCCGAAACGTGAAACTATAATGACACAATACTCATTAGAAACACATATATTGGACATACATTATGCAAACACATTTCCATTTTTAACATCTCAGATTCCAGTACGACAAAAAGTAATAATACGCTAACTACTAAAACCATCTGAAAAGCAACGCAATAAAAAGACCGCAGGGTTCTAAAACACTGGCCTATAAAAGATCATTGGTGTGATTGCCTGAGAAAACTAATAGCTGACTTCTGCAGAGATGAGTATGAGTTTTGTAAAGTGTTTAGCCACAATGACGCCCCTCTATGTTTGGGTGGGGGCGGGACCTGCTTGGAAAGAAAGGGCGAAGATGCACAAAAATATCATGTGAGGTTTACTAATGGCATTGTACTGGGGTTGCTGGAGAGAGAGAGAGGAGAGGACATACTGTGTTTTGAGACCACATGTTGAGAAGTGTCTGCTCCACTGAGAGTGCATGACAACAAATCTGACCAAAACTCCCAGCAGAGAAATGTGTACGCGCTCATGTCCAAATAAAGACGAAATCAGCCCAGCCTAAGAGCGATGAAAATACCAGAAAAGCAAAAAGTCAATTAGCCATCGTACAACAAAATGGACTGTCATAGGGTTATAATCCAGTATTATTATTAATGAAAAAACAGAACACGCATTTAGTGGTTGGGCATTGATTGGTGGTTATTGGACAGGATGTTGGCACACGTTGGCCGCCTTGTGTCCCGGGGCAGCTTTGGCTACGGTAGCTTCAATTCATCTTTGTAATCTGTCAATTCATCTTTAAAAAAGTTGAATATGACTTGACATGAGACATAAATCTCACGGGATGATACAAGACACAATACTGGGAGCGCCCGAGCGATGCAAGACGGGATGTAGACAGTTTTATTCCATTTGTAGTCTTTTTGTCAGTTATCATATTGTCCATCACAAGTTATTATCGTTATTGCACTCTTCAGCCGTCTAATGTAATCTAACGTAAAGCTGCAGTGCATTTTGATCTCGCGAGCTTTTGCTTTACAAGATCCGTCTGCAGAAACGAATATTATTTGTGTTTAATGAATGGGATGGATTAAAAGTTTAAGCAAACTATGCATGTCAAAATAAGTAGTCCAGAGGAAATGGGATGCTAATTTATTACAATGCGTCTGAAAGGTGCCACGAGACTGTCACATCCGATAAAGAGAGACTAACGAGACGAGAGAACGGGACTTTTTAACGCACAACCCCATTAAAACCCTAGCGCACTCCTGCATTGTGAACAAGACTACCAGAATGCTAACGCACAAAGTGATCCTCCTCTGCTGCAGTGTTGTCATTTATTGCATTCAGCACAAAGGCCGGAGCAGGTGAGGTTCACACTACTAATGCTGCCACTCAAGTTCTTAAAAAAATCGAACGCTAGCAGGAATCACAACCAAAATAGTCTTGAAGCTCTTTTCTGCTAATCCTTTCAAGTTGTTTTGTCATTGATTTTCCCAAAGAGGCGTGATCAAAGCCATCAAAGCGCAGATCAGACCGGGCGCTTTTTTTAGTTTTCTGAGCAGGTGACGTCATGACAAAGCGACTCTATCATGGTGGCAATAGCTCATATATTTAATGAAAGTAAGAAAACCACTGCTAGCTTTTTAAGTGTCTATTAATCATTCTTATTGCAAAGACCAATAAAGGTCCTTGTAAGGAACTATTACTGTTGAAAAGGAACAATAATTCTCATGAACAAAGATGAGAAAAAAAAAAAAGGGATAAAAGGTTCACGTGAAAGTAGTGGTAAATTGGATTTTGATGGTAATAGGTTGAGTAAAAGCAAGATGGACACTTTATAAAACTGGTTGCACAAACTTAAATGGTTCCGTAGAGTGGGGCCCCATGTATATTTTATAACTTCTGAGTAAGCATGTGAAAAGTTGAGCCGTTTGACTAAAAGTTTTAGGGTAATTGGAGCCCTTTTTGAAGTTATTGCCCCTAAGCTGAAAACAGTTCAACAACACACTCCGGACTGCCATGCCAAGGTCAAACTAATTGGCCGTGTCTCTCGTCATGTCAGCCGTAGAGTAGTGAGCAAACAGTTTATGGCCCTTAAAAGCTCCAGTCCATAATTTAAACTCAGTTATAAGAACACGGGTGCCCTCCATCTCAGCGCAGCAACACAGCCTGTCAAGCTAACACCTTTGGAAAGGGATTGCTGCATGCACTGTGCAGGACAAGCCACTTCAAGTGGGACTAAACGCTAATAGCCTTCTCTATTGTCCCTAGTAAAGAGTAGTTTTAGCTGTTTTAGTGGAAATTAGGTTCATTAGCAGCTTTGTGGTCTAAAACCATCTCTGAGTGTGCTGCCAGCTACGGTTAAACTCTGTCACTGCATTTTAAGAGGCCTGAGACATCATCTGCCTTTGCTCTGATTGGTGCTCAACACTTTTTATCCCATGTTTTATGTAATATTATATGTAAGAAAGGGAATTATATCACACAGATCATTTTTGGGCATAAGAGGGGCTACAACAACATCTAAAATAATCACAGGGTGTGTAGGTTTCAGTGTATTTGGCTCCTCCCTTCAGACAGATGTAAGGCAGTGATATAAGGCAGTGACTGACAGAACCTTGATAGAACTGAAGGCAGAGGAAAAGCTGTTGTCCTGTCCTAAATTGAAGTGTCTTTTCCAATGGAACCTACCAGAACCACTGAGGGATTACACAAATATTCTAAAGAATATTACTTGTGTACACGCTGCAGTGTAAAGGTTTAGCTCAAAGCAGATGTCTAGGGAGAGAGTCTATAACACATGATCAGAAGTGCTAATGAGCGCTGAACAAACATAAACTTTTGGTTATGTTATTACATAACCACAAACATCCCAAATGAAAGTTTTTATATAGCCTTTCTATGTTTTTCTTCCAAGAATGGTGTGTGAGTGACAGAGGAGCACTGAGTATAAATCACACGGCTCTTAGCTAGCAACCCATTAGCAACCAGCAGCACTAATGAGCACTTCCATCCGGGGATGACCTCCTCTGACTGTTATGCTACATTCTCCGCATCAGACTGAAACATTTATGCCACCCAGGCAGCTCAAGCCACACGTTCTCGGGAAAACCCCACAATCAATGGTGAATATTGATTCTTTTGTTTTTACAGTGTGCAGGGCTTTCATACTAAAATCCGTCGTGAATTTTCCATCAGAATTAATGGAGATTGACGATGGATCTGCTGGACTGAGAAGTGACCGTCTCTGATAATGGACTGGAAAGTAAAGTGGGAGAAAAGCTTTGGCCAAGAGAAAAAATATTTCAGAAGCAATTACAATATTCTTTGCAAAACAATCAATAATCTCTCACTCTTGTCTGTAAAAGATCCGTTTGGATGTTATCAGGCTACCCTTATATACTGTTATATAAGGAAGGATAGTAAGGTGATGGTTAGCATGTCTCACAGTAAGATGGTGTCGGGTTCGACTCCCTGTCTGTGTGTCATTTGCATGTTTCTCCCCTTGTCCAATTTCCCCCACCAACCCAAAATATATCCAATGAATAAAATTGCCCAGCTACGATAGTTCTGACCCAGGGTAGGTCCAGATCTGGAGATGTGTCCCTGAGAATTGCAGTGTGGCACTCAATCCTCCCCCGAGCGACCCCGAGATCCCCGAGCGACATTGAAGTACCGGTCAAATTCAGAGAACAAATTTACTTAAAGTAACAACAACATGTACAACAGTCTGTAACTAGAGGATTATTTCTCTGTTTCTTGTTTTTCTAAAAAGTTAAAACATTCAGATTATATCTTGCTGGTGTGTGACACGGTCAGATAAGATTCTTGGAGCAGATACTCACACATTTCACATTGTTGGGACTGAAATCTGTATACACACACAATTCATATGGTCCTGCTTCCTTTGTGGGGTCATTAAAGTCATTATTATTAGATCAGCAACATGGTTTAAAGTTCAGATACGGGTTAAAACAGGTTAAGGTTATGGAAGTAGTAATTATGGTTAAGGTTAGTCTGCAGGAAATGAAAGTTGATATTCTGTTGATGGTAGCAGATGCCTGAGTAGGACATAGCAATAATGTGTGTGTGCGTGTCTTAGGTTTTAACAACTATTCTGTACATCTGGGTGGTGATGTCAGAGTTGGCATGGCTGGTCCCTGGTTGATGAGCAGGAACAGAGGACACAAAGGCTGCCAACTTTTGTAGCTAATTCTGGGACAGGACATACAACAAGCCATCCTCTGTTGTCACTTGGGTCTATGAACAGTTGCCGCCTGGACAACAGTGGCTTTAACCTTGGCACCCGCGTCAAATAGCATTCCCACCCTTTCTTCCTGGGATGATTGTCATCTCGCACTGCCCCACCTAATTCGTGATGGTTTTAATGAAAAACAACCTAAAGCATCAGCACTGTATGTTTTCCCCTGTCTGCGCAGTAATGAACTTCAATACCCAGAGGTACACTCATTAAAATAGTGCAACTCGAAACCTTGACTCTACAAAGTCAATCTTCTTAACCTTGACCAATGAAAATCTCTATAGCCTATAAACAATGGGGATCCAAAATGCAAATGAATATGCTAAAACTGCATTTATTTTAACTTCACTTGTGGCACAATATATGCACCTAACCCCAATGCCCAAGCTGTTGTTTAGTGGCACACATTCAGAACCAGATTACATTTTAGTTGCAGTTCCAAGTTTCAAGTATACATTAACTGATAATAAATATACACAGAAGAATGGAATATTTTGATGACAAAGTTGATGTGTAAGGAGTTGAACCAGGTTTGACCACATGTCTGGTGTGCATGTAAAGCCAGTGTTAAACATGGTCCAAGGAATAGTGGTGTCAGGTATCAAATTAATGCTGGTTCTTAAAGATACGGGGCTAAATATTTATCACAATTCAAAGCATTTAGAGAAGCATATTAGACAACTGGTCCGAATATGAATGTTGTCATAAAGGTATGTCAGATTGGTAACTGTGCTGTTGTGTCTGACTAAAGTAACAAGCTTCACATCAAGTTGAAAGTCAAATTTACAAAATGCACGACTGTGGAACATCTAAATATCACATCAACTCTTGTGTGAGCCTGAGTAAATGAAGAGGCAGGAGACTGTGACAAAGTCCAAGACAAGAGGAAGAGACAAGTGGCTGAATAATCCTGCTTAACAAAGCAGCTCCTAATTTAATAAGCGTGTGTCAAAGTCAGCTTCAGCAGCAGGAACAAGGCACTTATTAACGATAGTGGCTGGACCTGTCCACTGCACTGCCCCTAAGACAAGGTAAGACCCAATTTAGAATTTAAAGTACACTGCTCAATTAAGTTCATGTAATACAGACATTCATTTTGTCTAAATGTGGCCTCCAGTCCATGGACACTTGACAGTTTTCTGTACTAAATGACTGCAATGGGCTACATGACATTGTACTGATAAATGTATACAGACTATCAACAGTGATCAGATGAAGTATTTGTGTTTTGTTTCTGTTTTCCCCAACTCTTGGGTTTTGCTCAAGGGTTTCAGCTTCTTGTTACAGGCAACATTTTAAACACTTCTGACCACTCAAAAGATATAATATTTAGTTTTAAATTGCTATGGCAACAGTGTTATTTTTTTAATCATTCTGACACCCATGGACACCGCCCAAAGATATGTAATAAAGATAAATCGACTGTTTGAGCCATGAACCATTGGGTCTATAACACCTGAGGATCGCTGCTGCTGGGACAGGCAAGTCAAACTATTAGCATAAAGCAAATAAATGTAACTGCAAATGTTTCCTGCAGTCATTAAAGTGATACTGTTCTGGTTTTCTCCATGGAGATGTTATTGCTTTGCTTTGAATGTTACATAGTAAGGTACAAACAGGTGGCACCCTGTGCCAAGTTAAAGGTCAGATCTGTGGAAAAGTAAACCTGCTCCTTGTGAGAATGTTCTTCAGGGGATTTTGATCAATAGAACACCTTTTATTGAATAGCTAAGGTAATAATGTCCCCATGGAGACAAGTCAACACAAAAAATAGTGCACTTTTAAAATATCTGTAAGCTACATACAGTATGAATCTTGATCCAAATATATTGTGTGAGCAACACTAACAGGCATCCCACATTAGGAAATGAGGCAAGCCCTGAACCATGTACCAGAGCATGCCTCTGAGGCCAGTGGGGTTCTACCATTTGAGCAGCACTGTACAGCCTACGCATCCAAACACGCAAGCATCTACACTACCAATGTGCTGTAACAAGCAATTCTCCTGGCCCATTCTTTTTAATTACAAACCCACCCCTGCCCTGTTTCTTTTAATGATCTTAATCGTAACCCTTATGGACCTTAAGGTGACCAGGCACTGATTATTGGAGACAAATGCCCAATTAAAATAGAAAGCGCAGATTGCATTCCTCACACAATAATCGATCACTCTCAATTATTAATCTGAAGTGAAACAGCTGTAGTTTGTGGCTCTATCTCCCCGGTGTACCATTACTTTGTTCATAATAGATACAAATATATAGTGCAGTGTAAGGCTATGTTGTCCGATGTGGGTATTATCTTTATTGCGAGCTGTGTTCTGGGTCAGCACTTTGGACAGGTGGGCTGTTTAGAGCCAGTTTAAATGTTGCCGGACTCCTCATGTCTCCCTGAAGAACAAAGAGGGAGTTAGCTTGGGAGGATAGAGGCTGGAGGTCAAACACAGATGGGCCATTAGCGGTTTGTTTATGGTGATACAACAGCATAAGCACAGCTGAGGAAGAGCACAAGGCCATTTTAAAGTAGAATGTTGACAGCAAATTTGCAAAGACAGGAATCAATCAAAAATGCAGATTCACAAGATGTTTGCAGTGTTAGGAACAGGAAGTAGCTGTTAGTTTCATCAGGTGTTATTCAGAATATATTTACTCTCCTAAAGTAAAAAAAATACAAGGCGGTACTTCATGAAAAAATTAGTTAGTGAGAAAACAAAATAAAAACAAAAAAACACCGCTCTTTGGTGAACACAAGTGTGATTTTTTCTTCTCTAATAAGTGATAAATAAATGCATAACAAACAGGGCCACAATCATAAAAGGTTTTTTAACCCTATGCTGTGTACTAGCAGCCCCTCAGTGTATAAAAGAGAGCCACTGTTTTAAGTTACAGTCTATAGTCCCCATAGGGAAATCCATGGCTGCATTTAACCCATCCATCAACCAGTGCTCCGCCCCGGGACCCTCTGGATTCTGGAGACAGTGTCACAGCCACAGGTGCTGACTGGACGATTTGCCCACAGGGTCGAGAGGACCAGTGCTTAACACCTCCCCTTCATCAAACACTGTCCGGTAGAGGCAGACACTGGTAAAGACACAGGACAATGCAAAGTTTTCCTGGAGCTCAAATAATGTTTTTGACAATTTCTTTAAAGCAGTACTGTAGCTTTAAAGGTTTTGCAAAGGTGAACATGTTTAATTTAAGATTTTTAAGATGATTACAAATGAAAATGAAGATCTCTTTCACTTTCTCTAACACTGGGGAGGGTGAAGTGTCTTGCTCAAGTTCAAACCCCAAACTTTCCCATTACCACCCAATACACGGCCATTGCAATGCTGACTGAACAACAACCAAGTCTTCAACAAAGAAATATTAGCAAGATTTCTCTGACCTGACCTAATTCAGTGGTGGAACGTAACAAAATATAATTAGTAAAGTACTGCTTATGTATATATTTTATGCATCTGTAGTTTACTTAAGTAGATGTTTAATTAGACTTTTTTCTCTTTTATGTCACCATATCTAAGAGCAGGTACCTGTGCATGATATTTATGAACAGGACTAAAATGTGTATTAAATGTAACATAAATGTACTTTTTTATTGTCATGTGAGAACTGCTAATAATGCAAAAATAGGCCTTGTTTCTATTCTTAAATTACAGAGAATAAAAGCGTCCCTTATGTGTGACTTTTTCCTCCTTGTGCATGCTATCACGTTCTGCTTGTTTATAGACAGGAGTGGGGGAGTTGCACATTTCAAAATCCAATGTGGGAGGAAGAGGAATCTCCCCAAGAGTCCCGGCCTACTCTCTCTATCTCTGCCGTATTTGGTGCGGAGAAGCATCGCTGTCAGTCAAGCCAAGTCCTGAGCACACTGTGTACATCATGTTAATATTACCTAGATTAGACTGCACTAAACATTGGCATTTAAGGTATTAGTGCTGCGCTAATAAGCTGGATGTTCAAATACTTTAGTGTTGAGCTCAAATGGTAGAGCAGGAGGTATAAATCAAAACATTAGTCAGACAAAAACACTTCAGAACAATCATCTCAGCTCTAAATAGACTCTTACAAGACTCAGCAACCCTGGGGCGTTATCAAGTTTTCTATACAGCGCTTGGATTGGTTTGGCAGAAAGCTAAATCAGCCGTATGTGCTATTGACAAGCTATTGGCATGTTGTGCTAATGTAGCAGATCGTAATTTCTGGATTGGTTTTCCTTTGTCTGACCTGTAAAGATTGTTTAAAGGATTCTGTCCATTAAAGGCCCATTAAATGCATCAAAGGTGTATTCTTGTATACTTTGACAGTTGTGTGCAGTGAATACAACATTTTCCCCTGAGTTAGAAATGCGATTTATGTACTGATCAATTTTAAAGACTTTGGGCTCTATAGCCTGCATTTGACAAGACAGAAAGCAACTTCTGCTGCTGTGTGAAGAGTGGGGAGAGATATTCAGCATATTGTCAGAGAGCTGAGTGCAAGACAAGACGTACATGATGTATTATGTATGTGAAGATGTACGTTTTCAATTCGAGCCAATCTTGTATAACCACAATATGTTAATTAGGTATTTTCCTTTTAACTTAGATTCCTATATGGACCTGTCACTATAAGAAATTTTGAAACATGATATATTGCTACAGATAAATATTGCAATAAACGATAGCAGCAAAACTATGTTCATTAAAATGCATGAGCTGCAACATTAACACCAGAATGAACCAATAATTAACCATAGACTCACTAAATCTCTACAGCTCAGATCTAATCATATTACAACATAAATAAAAATCTCCCCACATTATAACTTTTTAGCTCAAAAATATATTCTTCCAGCTTTTATATTCTGAACTATAAGTTGATACCGAAATTGTCATGACAGGACTATTTCTATTTGAGTGTATTTGCGATGCACACTGCAGCTCCCGGTCGTCCCTCTGCTCTGATCGGCAGCGGTGTTGGTTCAGCCCGCCCACTCTCTCCTCACGAGTGCTCCTGTGAAGTCCCATTACCCGTGCCAACATTTCAGCTCTGTAAACCACGCGGCGATGGATGTTTGCAGGGTTGCAGGGAGTAACTTGACATCAGGGAAGCGCTCCATTTTTAGACACTTGCCTAGTCACAGGACGTGGCTATGTGGGTCTACTGTGAGAAAGCTCTAACTCCACCGGGGGAGAAATGTACCCTGCAAGGAACTGGAGGAACTGGAGGAACTGGAGGAACTGGAGGAACTGGAGGAACTGATGCCTCAGACAGGAAACGCAATAATGCCCAGTCCTGAGAGAGACTTCCACCTGCTTTATGTGTTGTAGTTTATGGAAGGTGCACTCAATCAAATGTAAACTGCTTCTATGACCTATTATAGGGTCAGTCTCAACAAATACAGCACACGTAACACTAAGCAAGTAATACAAGTCTAGTATTTATTTATTTATTTATTTATTTTTTAATCATGAATCAGGTTTAAGATGATAAAACCAATGAACTTTTACCCTCATCCTAATTATCTCCGCCAAGGAGATTATGCGATCAAGTCGGTTTATTTATTTATTTATTTATTATTTATTTATATTTATTTATTTATGTATTTATTTATTTGTCTGTGGATAGGATTTCTCAGAAACTACTGGACGGATCTTCATGAAATTCTTGGCCCAAGGACCACTCCATTAAATTTTAGTGATGATCCGGATCCGGACCTGGAATCTGGATCTGGATATACAATCTTAGTGAGATTTCTTGGAAACTATTGGCCGGATCTTCATGAAATTGTCACCAGAGGTAGATCTTGGTGCAGGGACGACTCCGTAAAATTGGTGACGATGCGGATCCAGATCTGGATTCTGTTTCCACGTCATCCCTTGGCAGAGATCAGAAATCTCAGATTGCTCTTGTGTTACATAATTTAACTTTTCCGGTAACTTCTCGAAAAATCTACATTTCTGTAATCCATACAAATTACAAGTAAAGAGGTAAAGAGGAGCATATATTGTCATTTCATTAGCCACAATATAGAAAAATGCACCGATAGATATAATGACCCACAAAGTGAGTCGAGAATGGACAAGGTCACGCGCTCTGTTCACAGTTTTATAATTTTATTCACACCAACTATCCCAACTTAGGTTTCTCCCCGTTTTTACTTATGAAAATCTGGTGATCCTCGTCTAAATGGGAGATGTGGAAGAAACAGTAAGGTAAAAACTATAGTATAACCTAGTGTAGGAAAAAAGATGAGCTCATGGCACTTAGTCTAAACCCCATCTCAATAGCAATCACTTTGACACTATCCACTTGAAGTATTTTTGTCAGATATGCTGGCTATGAAGCACGGCTGGCTCTTTCCACACTGACAGCAGAGACACATCAGCCTCTGAGCGACCCTAGCACCGTTATCCTAGCGAGCGGCTCTCCTCCTCGCCTCCTTCTAGTCCCTTTGAAGAGCCCAACCTTTAACCCAGCCGCTTGAAGAAGATCTATTGTTTCTGTGCCTCTTCCCCCACACCTGTCACAGTAGCCCGCTGCTCTAACAAAAAAGGGGTCTTCTCTGTGACGGCGAGATTGCTGCCTTTCATTTGTCTAGCCCACTGCACTGCGTGCTCTCAAGCTGTAATTAGTGTCAAGAACAAATTTGTTGGTGCTAATAAGGCTGCAAGCTGTGGCGCTAGAAAGTACAACATGGCTATGTGCGGAGCAAAGCAGATGTAGCTGGTGCACGGATGACAGACAGGGCTTAGCGGGGAGGCTAGCATTTAAGGATCGCTCGCAAAATAGTTGGTTTAAATGGGAGTAGTACAGGCGTTTGTAGAGGCTAAATTCAACGTGCTAATGATAAGCTATTAGCATAATGGGCTAACTTGCTTTGGTGTGAAGCTGCAAGGAGGTACAAGCATGTGTACTTACTCCACTCAAAATACAACCTGCAGAAAAAGAAAAAAATGTTTCAAAGGCTTTAATTTAAGATCGGCATTTAAGTTGGGGTGCTTTTTTTTGTTCTAGTGGGAAATTTTGTGTTGTTTTTTTCTGCTGATGATATTTGACCTGTAGAAGGATGAATTATGAACTTCAATGACTTATTAGAGAAACGAATGATTTAAGTGTTGCATTCTGTTTAAAATACTTTTATTGGGCCTTATCATTCATCGTCATACGTATTTACTTGAGGAACATATAGCTCTTCTAAATTTGTTTTCGTGACCTGCCTATCCATTATGACACTGAACCTATCTACAGTACAAAATTAGATCATTCATTTTGGTGTATTTACTGTTCACATTTACTAAAAAAAAATGTCTGTCCACAGGAAGAAAAATGACTCTGCTGATAACTGATCAGATGAGTCAAGATTGTGGCCAAAACTAAAAAATGTCTCATATAAACCTGTCGAGTTAAAAGTCCTGACATTTTGGGCTAGTTTAGAAATTCTCATTGGATGTTTTTGGGGTCCTAAAAAAGTATGTGCCTAGAAAAACAAGAACATTTGTTAAAATAAGGACATATGCTGTGATAAATCTTGTATATATGTATATGTGTCAGTATATACACTATACGAATCAAAAAAAATCTTAATTGGCAAATAGGTTAAGTCTACTCACAATGGGCAGAAGAGAAATCAAGACGGGCAATTCCAGGGCTGAAATCATCCAAAAGTTTGAAGTGAACGTGTAAGGAGTTTAAAAACACAGTGGAACACTTCATGAACTACCACATAGCATTAAAATATGGTGTGTTTTCAGAGAAGAACAGAGTCTAAATATGCAGGTTTAGTGTGTGTGAATGAAACAAAACACAATTGATGAGAAAACATGATAACAGACATAAAAAAAATGTGCAATATGGGCCCTTAAAGGACATTTTACACAAGACTGACTTTGGTTTAATATATTACACTTATTATTATACTTATATTATTACACTTACACATATTTTTTCCCCTCATCCTAAAATTATTCTAGTTTTATTTTGACTAATTCATGCACATTTTATTAATCTTGCATCAATCTCACGCTTCTGAATTTCTAAACTATAATAAACTACATAAATAAATAAAAGGTGATACACATTTATTTTTTCCAAATGAATTAGCATGATTATAAGTGAAGTTCATATATCGTCATATATAGTCACTATAATTTCATATTGCTCGATGGACGATGACGTAAAAGATACAATACGTCCTGAAATAAACTTGTATAAAAATACACATCTGAACAGACGACAGTGGCAAGGTTAAGGTTGATTAATGTAAGATTACACAGTGACGTGGACTATAGGAAAAGCCCTTGATGAAAAGATTTAGGATTTGCTCTATAATCCATAGAATGATCCACAGTTTATGTATAGGCTCTGTTCAGAGGCAGACAAGGTAAATGTAGACCTTATCAACAACACGCTTAACAGTCTGGGGCTGGAAAACAGAATTTATTTTAGATGTTGAGAGGTGAATCAATCCTTTCCCTTTAGTGTTTCATCCAATCTATCACTATAAGCACAGCAGATCTGCAGGGGTGCAAACGGGAGCATTGCAGCATCAGTTAAAAATGTTTGCACCCTCGTTTCAGGCGCCTAATATAATGCCACTTAATAGAAGAGTATTACGTTAGCATCCCTTTGAAACTTGAATGCACCCTCACCCTTCAGTCACTTTGGTCCACATCCAAGCCTGACACACACACCTTTCCGCTTTCTACTACTACATTATTCCAAATGCTCAAGCTTTTTTTCCACACAAATGCCAATATAGACATTGTGAGCTAACCCAGATTCAGCTCAATTTTGGGATCACAGCATCTTTACTATTTCTTTTATTTAAAATTTGAGTGATTTGTTCATTTCTACATTATTCTAAAGAGAGAAATCATATATGCAATAGAGTAAGCCATCCCAATGTCACGGCAGGCTATTTCAGTGAGAGCTCCGTTATCAAACCCATAATACCTCGGTGTATTCAGCAGCTGATAATCCATACAGTGTGAACCCTCTGCAGAAATACATCCCTGGAAAAGTCATTTCAAACACCTATCGCATTTTTATAGCATATAAAGAAATAATGGAATTCATAACGGTACATTAAAAAGACGATGTGCTCTGGTTTGTGTTTGTGCATATGACTTCACCTACAGACAAATCAGACACACTTCAAAGTAAGAAAGAATATTCAGAGATAACTCAATTACTGAAGCTTGCTATATTCAGGAAAAGTAATAACTATGTTTACAAGAGGCAGGTTTTATTAAAAAAGAACAAATATAATAAAAATAAGAAAAGTAGTATGTATGCACAAATGTGGTGTTGCTACAGAAATAAAATTAATAATGCTTAGATACCCTTGGAGATTGTTCTAATTAGATCAGTTTATGAAGTTTTTATTTAAGCTTTATATTTGTGTTTTTACAATGTTTTGCCTTTTAACATTCATTTTGTTTTTTTAGATATTTTAGATATTTTTTAGATAAAAATTTGATATCTTTTGATGATAAATAATTCATCCATTTGCGAAGCACGGTGAGTTTTTGGAATACAGACAAAGGTTTATTCTTGTTACTGCAGATATGAACAGGGTCTAGGAGGGGTGGGCGCAAACTTTTTGACTCGCGGGCCACAAACTGTTCTAAAATTTGATGGACGGGCCGGACCAGGAGCAGATGGACGATCGTTTTGATAATCCACCTCAAAGCGAAAGATAATAACATGGGATATGTAGAAAAGGTGGGCTTTAATTCAACTGAAAATCATTACAGATCCTTTTATACTAAATGTCTGTCTTTGCCGTGGTGTTTACTGTTTATTGAAATTACTCTTTTTATTATTATTTTAATTACTAACAGATACTATTTTAAAGCACTGAAAGTTCTGTTATCCTGACTGTATTTCAAAAACAGTAGGAGATGCAGATATTTGTCCTGCTCCTTCTATTCAATGTATTAAATTCTATTCCCCAACGCCAAAACTTGACCTAACTCCTGTCCACGTTAGACCTCAGACCTCCAGCTTTATATTTATACAGAAATACATTACATATCAAAGCAGAGTGACTTGTTTCACACACTTACATTGGTCAACTAAACTTACAATCAAAGCTCTGACCGTAGAGACAATTGCGTCTGCTGAGTCTTTACACTTGTTAATGACTGGTCTGGTCTAAGGTAAAATTCACATTCATTTACACAAAGAAACCTTTCCACATGAAACATTTCCGTCGTACATTTTACTCCAGATGCATGCATAATAACAGATATATATCGGCTGTGTTTTAAGACAGCGTTAATTCAGTGTTCCCCGGTGAAATATAAGGCAATTTTGTAGCCTCATAGCCTAATATCTCAAGTCATTTTTCATCTCAAGTCAGGTTTTTTTCTGGAAAATACCTAAATAAATTGCCTATCACTAAGATAACTGGGGTGGTTTGTGCGTGTGGTTTTCCCTTCTTATTTTTTGCCAGTAAAAACCGATTGGCTGAAGACAGAGCCACCTATGTAACAGTGTCTGGAATAAAATGAGACAGAAAACTCGATTTAAAAAAAAAGGCACTTATGCTATGAGGGCAGCGATTTGTGGATGTTACAACAATAAAGTATGTATCGCCTTCTATGGTGTTATTTTTTACCTCAGCTCACCTCATCCCGTCTGGCCGCCCCGCCGCCCACCCTCGCCTCTGCCCGTATCTGATGCCCTTGTCGCCACTGCCCACCTGAAATAAGTTAACCACTTTATCAGATGCCCTAAAGTGTGCCAGCGTTGATTAAAGCGTAGATCCCAACGTCGTCTTCTCTATTGGGGACGCACAAATTGAACCGTACATCAGCCACGCCTGGGAGCAAAAGGGCTCGGAATAATACAAGGCAGGTGTTTGTGCAATTACAATGGGGGGAAAGGGAGGAGAGTAACAAGAGGCTAATCATGTTCCGAGCTCCCAGGGCCTCCACGTTTTGTAAAATATATAAATGAACTTGTGATGGAGTAGGCCTGTCATGACAACAATCATTCACAATAATATTCAAAATATTTAATGCCACTCTATTACACAATATTAATAAAACTGAATAATCCCAGTAAACCATTTTTTAAATCAACAGAATCACTCATATTAACCCTCTACACCTCAAATTTCAATTCAATTCAATTCAATTTATTTTTGTATAGCCCAAAATCTCAGCGGACTTCACAAAATTGTTAAATTAGCAAACAAAGATGTCAGAGAATGAGCAGAACAAGAAAAAAAAAAGTCAAATGTCATTGTATTACAACAAAAATACCCAAGTTTTTGCAAATAAATTAAACACAATAAATAATGAGCCCCAAAAGATATTACTTCAGATATAACTTTCATACACTGAACTATAAGTCGATATATTAATTATTACGACAGGTATAGTACTGAGTGAACAGATTTCTCTTTTCAAATGAACTTTTCAGAATATTTTTCAAATAGTAACACTGAAAAACACTAACTGCACCATGTTGATTTGTAGTTCTGTAAATGTCACTGTTGGGAAAACAAGTACAAAATAGAAATTACTTTTAAACGTCCTTGTAGGTTACATTTACACGCTACTCATAAAAGCTATAATCATAATCACAGTGTTTTTGATTAAGGTGTATAATAATAATAATTGTATAAAAATGACATAAAAACAAATTTAACATGCATTTATTTATTATATTATGAGAAAATTTCATTGTGTTCCTCATCTTGTGTCTGGTCCCTTAGTCACTGTAATATTTTGTTCTTATTCATTCACTCACTGCTGTCAACAATCATATCTCCACTTCCTCACCAAATCAACTCCTCCACAGCTGACTCTGCATTTTAACACCAACAATACCAGCACAAAAGAACAATTATGAAACACTCACTGCCGCACACGGGGTCAAGAGTCTGCGAGATGGAGAAGGTAGGAGTAATTTTGTCCGCGGATTCTCGGCATTACGGACATCACGTCTGGGTCATTTGTACCCGTCGCAAACACACAGATGGCGGGTGCGCGGGGTAAAAATAAAGACAAGATTTACACAAGGTGGCTGGAAGGGCAGGGGAGATTATGTGGTAGTCTGTGTAGCACTGTGTACCGCGGCTTCTTCTTTCTCAC
The DNA here is from genome assembly GCA_000787155.1 of Scartelaos histophorus. NCBI lineage: Eukaryota > Metazoa > Chordata > Actinopteri > Gobiiformes > Gobiidae > Scartelaos > Scartelaos histophorus. Next base: position 449 of record KN496493.1, on the reverse strand, counting down.
TCAGTGTGTTTATTTCTCTGACCCAGCGTCCCCAGCCAACATCTGCCCACACCGGAGCTAAGCAGATTAATTGAAAGATTTGGATTTCTTTTCCATGGCTATGTGGGACTTCTTTTCTCCTGTCGACGCATGTAAATATCAAAGTATCTGTCCTCAAAGTGAAAAAACAAACAAATGCTTTTTACTGCTTTTTTACTGCTCACTCAGAACATTATTATAACAGAGGGCCCTACTGTCAGATCATAATGCTGCGCTTAAAGTCATTAATATGTAATGTGTCTCCATTAAAGGCGCACATATGTAACCTTTCTGAGGCTTACATAGTCACACACATCCATTTTTTTCAATTGCAGTTGATGTCATTCTTACAGAGATTGAAGTTTACTGCAATATTGTGGAACATTTAGGGAGACTATCTATCTATCTAGACCAGGGGTGGGCAAACTTTT
>JACN01013203.1:0-10651 GCA_000787155.1 Scartelaos histophorus | reverse complement strand
TAATAATAATAATAATAATAATAGTAGGGGAAAAGTAAATAAAAGGTTAAAAAAGGAAAATACATTAAGCAGAAATGTTGATACAATATATTGCTAGACGAGAAACTATAATACTGAAGTTAATTTACACCACTGACACAAAAACCCAAGAGCAGAATTACTCTCAAAAAACTATTCTAAATGTTTAATGTGGTTAAAATTACAAACTGCAAAAAATAAACAACGGAATTAAACACTATAGTAGTTATTTTGGATCGATAATCAAACTTCTACAGCTGAAATCTTATTGTAGTACAGAAAAAATTAATAAGTCCCCCAAAAACATGATTCAAAACTATACACAACAACTGATGCAATGTGCAGTATGTGACGTATTAACTTTCAAATCATGTTAATACGTTAATACGACTTTCTCTGATTTATTTTTACTCCTCTTGCTATTTTTGCTTCTTATTTTGAATGCATTTTCACCATTTGTATTTTTGCTCTTTGTTATTATCATGATGTGTGAGCTACTGTGTCCAAATAATTTCCCCTGTGGATCAGTAAAGTTTGTCTAAGTCTAGGTTTATATCTCCTCCCACGTGACCTCTGTATCCCATCCTATAAATTTATAGCTTCTCCAGCCAATATTTTCAGATTAAGCATAACTTCTGGATGACAGTTGACCCGTCTTGATTTCCAAAACGCTGTCCAGTAAAGAACAATAGTAAATGAATCAGATTTGTCCAATTGCTGCGTAAAATTCATGTTTTTGCATATTTACGGAGAATTGTCGTATAGGTGACACAGGTTTGGACAAATCTTACAGCTAACCATAAAGAGGGTTCGAATAGGTCCCTGGAGAGATCCCTAGATTATTCAAACATGCACGGATGACGTTTAAAACCTCTTCAGGCATTTTTTTGATGATGGAACTATGTTATAACATGGTCCACAGTGAAAAAAGGGAATTATTCAGGTGCTGGTTGACAAATGTATTTACTGGACCGCATCAGTTTGCAGATTTGATTGATTATAACAAAGTAAAAAAGTTCTATATTAAACAAAATTGTCTCTTGTGAGGTTTAAGTTATAATGCTGTTACGTCCTCAAAGACATAACTGGAGTTGTGTTTTGTTTCATTCACACATATTGCGTGTTTGTGATGAGTAAACAACTTTATAAATCAGAAAACAGCTAATATGGGCCCTTTAACAGAGCTGCTCTCACATGACCCCTGTATTCCTCTGGCTCCGTCGTAGAACAAAGCTGGCTGGATCTGGCTCTTTCCGGATGACAGATAACACCGGCCCTCTTTCTCTTTAAACTAGAATCCCGACTCTGACCGCCTGGAAGTCTCGGCAGGTCCCCGGGCGGCGCTCCAGTTGTCAGCCCGTGATGATGACTGAACAGGCCCTACTATGTGTGTGTGTGTGTGTGTGTGTGTGTGTGTGCGTGTGTTAGGGAGAGATAAAACAATACAGAGCGGGAGACTGGAAGAAAATGCGCTCACGGGCCGATGAACATGGAGCTATTCAGAGGAGGCGTCGTCCGTCAGGCGCAGGTATGACAGGAGCGGCCGCAGTCGCACTACATGCTCCTTTTCCTCTGACAGGGGTCGCGCTGACAGGGCCGCAGGTTAAACATAACGCTAAAGGCTTTTACCGCACAGCTTAGTCACTGTGGAGGAGATAGGACTGAGACTTAGAGCAGATATTAGAGACTTTTCCATGGCAACAGACTGGCTAGCTAACTGTAACTTTTGGTTTCTTTTTTTTTTAGATAATACAGTAAAGTGTTGACATGTTTTGGCTTCTAGTTGCTGCTATCTTCAGAACTCTCCTTCACACTTTACTGTACTGTCTTCAAAAAGAACCGAAGAAGTACATAAGAATACAAAATGAACATCTTTGGTTTAATTAGAGTCGTTGGCGGCCTCACACAATGAGCTGATTTTGATTTTTTTAATCTCAGGTTTTAAAATTACTTTGACCAACTAAGAAGTGAAGCATGTGCAGTTCAAATGACACAATACGGAACTGTTGGGTTGTGAGAAATGAGCTTTATTTGATTTTTTATTGTTTTTTGTTTGTTTGTTTTTCCCTTATTCATTGAGATGTGCAAAATGATATTGATAAAGTTTCATTTCATCAACAACCGAAATACCAGAGAGGAGTTAGAACGAGGCCTTTCCTGTTGTGTAGAGCTGCCTCCCGATGGACACTGCTGCGATGCTGTCCAGAGGGCTCTTTTCTCCTCAAACTGCCCTGACACAGATCTGCTGACCCTACTGACCAGTCATCCTGTTAAACTGGGCTGAGACGTGTGACTGAGATACACTAAGAAGCACATGTTATGAACGTGTTCAAAACAAAGTCTCAGTGCATTTTCACTTCAAAAATGTAGTGGAGTAAAAGTTAAAAATATCCAGACATTCTACTTAAGTAAATTGCAGATACCTAAAATGTATAATACAGTACAGTACCTTACTATTTTTACTTACATTCCATCACTAGTTAACCACATTATGCATATTTGTGAAGAGCTTCTGAGCTTTTATTATCCACAACTTTTTGGAGTTTTTGAAGTTTAAACTGTATAAAAAGTCCAGTCAAATGACGCTCAGAGAGGCTAGGGGCGGATTTGGAGTTGAGGTCCATATTAGGAATAGAAAATTTATTAATGGACCAAATCACCCAGTAAACACAGCAGGGTCATGTAGAGCAGATTAATAGGAACACTTAAAGACCAAAATGACTAAGCTCACTGCAGTAGTTACAGAGAGAGTGCAACAATTTCCCGGCATTAAGTCAATTGGAAAAAGAGTTCATGGAGCCAGAAGCGTGCCCGTGAACACTTCCTATTTGGAACAGTGTCCAGTGGGTTAGCTCTGTCCATTTACACAGTCTATAGGCTAGACACAAAGCTAATTCCCTGTGGAGGAGATGGAAGACTGAGGTTCAGCGCCTATATTATCCACATTTCTTTGGAGTTGTGCTGTGCAGTTGTTTCATTCATGCATAATCCTTCATATTTAGTTTCAATTTTCAGCTTGCAAAAAGCACACCCCTCGCTGGTTTACATCCATCATGCTGTGGAATTTTTTTTCTACTTTAAACTTTAAAATATGCTCTAGAGCCATTTTCAAAAGCTTGTATAATTCATGAATGAATTATACATACTTTAATTTATATGGACTGTTTAGTCTAATTCTGAATGCTCGTAAGTTAAGTTTGAAGTTAAGTCTTCTTGTGGACCTTTTATGTGTAGAGTTTGCATGTTCTCCATATGTGTGCATGAGTTTTATACCATATATGAACTCTTACTTTACTACATATTAAGATGTTATTGTTTTGAAATGCTACATTTGCTGAAAACACCATACTAACATGTTTAATAAGTGTCACTTTCTTTTTTTCCGCTCTGAGCCTCCCCTCTTTGCTCTCCACGTTAACTCACCCCCCCTTCAGAGCACTATCACGACACAATCAGCATGCATCCTGCTAATGAAACTACTGTACATTGCGTTACATTTGTCAAGTTGCATAACACTGGCCCTTTAAGAGCTTCTGCTGCTGATAGTTGACACTCAAACGCACCAGCAGAAGTTTGGGTCAAAAGGAGCGGACAAATTTCACCTCTCTAAGGTCAACAACACATAAATTCCACAATCAGTAGTAAACCCTTTGTTGCACCTCCCTGTGTCTGGAGCAGCAGTTCTCCGTTAGCTTGTGTTTGCGTGCTCCTGTCACGTCAGGTACAGTGTGTTCCTGAGACGGGCCTGGTCTGCGAGGAGAGGGAGGGGGCTGTCACAGACACCGCGAGGACGATTAGCAGCTGGGAGAGTGGAACGGCCGGGGAAAGGAACGGGAGATGACCGTATGAACCAAACAGAGTCCGCTCATGTGAAGACCACGGCGTTCACCAACACCCTCACACCCAGGGAGGTTAGAGGAGGTGGGATAGTGCCACTTTTACATTTAGTTTGAATCCAGAAGGGACTGGAACGGGACCACAGAGCATGAAAATCCTCTGTCCAAACATGAAAATGATCCAACTACAGCTGCTCAAATGAAGAAGCCATCTCCTTTCGAAAATTCTCATAACATTCAGAACAAAATATATACCCTCTTTTAACGGAAATACGTAATAGTTTGGTGCTTGATTTTTTTATTATTTTGCCGTGAACGGAGCATGCATCTCTCTGATGCGGTTAATCCACCTGTCAATCACAGCCTTAAAAATCAGGAAGACAGGATACGGCTCCATATCCACTCGTCTTTGTAAAGTTTTTTTTAGAGCGTGTGGTTCTGGCTGATCCGGTAAAGATAGAACATAGAGTAGATGTGCCCAGAATGCAAAAAGTCTAGTCTTGTTAAGATGACTAAAATTAAGAAACTTTTATAACAATTTGAGTAAATTTCATTTAACAAGGAAAATTATCTGTCAATAGAACAAATACTTAAAATATGAAAATACATCTTGCTACACTTATGAAAAACAACAACTCTTTGTGCTTGAAATGAGAAACAAAATCAATTATTATAATTATCACTTCTTAGAAGGCTTGGTTCTACCTTATTGAATTTGGGTGAGCAGAATGAAAAATGACAGTAGCTGGTCAAACAGAGGTTAATTCAGCCTAGAAGCTTCCGTCTTCCTCACCGTGTCCCCAGAGTTTACCTGCTCCTCAGCCTTCAACACTTCACTCCAAATCCCCCTCCCCGTCTGCACCTCCTCCTCATCGAAACAGCGTCCAGTCTGTCCAATTGTTCTCGCTGTCTCTGGTTTCCCCCATCAATCCAAAACATGAACAATTGGTCAAATCCTCCAGCTAAGGTAGTCCTGAGCAAGACTAGCTCCAGATCTGAAGATGGCTCCCCAGGCGCTGCACTGTGAGGCCCACAGTTTCTGGCAGATTGCCCCAGCGACGCTGAAAGATGAGTCAAACGCACAGTACTTTTCCCTAAAGTATACCCTTCCCTTAACCTTAAATCTCCTCCAAAAACAACTAACCTCCCTGTCACCAGATGTCTATGAGCAGTCCAGTCTTATCTCCCACCTCTGTGCTCAGGCCCCCACACTCCATATATAACCCTGTTCATGCTCTCAGCCCATCACTTTGTCTGACAAGCTCACACCGAACGGCCTGCACCATTCAGACCCGCGGGGCCTGCTGGAGATCGGGCTGTTGTGACATGGACACACTTAGGTGTGACCTTTAAGTTCAGGGAGGCATTCTTAATGCCCAGAGGAGCGACTTTGTGGAGCTGACAGTTGGAAGACGATGGGGAAAAACATTAGCGCTGGCAGGGAAATCCTTTAGGAGTAGTCATGGCAACGGTTACAAGACGTTGAGCACATTCCATCACACTTTTATGTTTTAGCTGTTCACAACCTTGTATGTGAAGCCTATACATTTTGAACCTTTATTACGTCAATGAATCAGTCGCTGCTTAGGTGGACGCTGGTTTGACAGCAGCAAAACCACACTGATAAATCATAACTTGTTTTAATTGATGGTCGTTTCTCTTGGCTTCATAGATTTCAGCTTTCTGTTCACCGGCAACATTTTTAGGACTTGTCACAATTCAAGAAATAGAATATTTGTTTTTGTTAATTGCTATGACAAAGTGGATACAAGACCTGTAGAGTCACATTTTTATCCAGCTCTTCAAATAAAGCCTCATGCATTTTCTTTAACAATGTGGTTGGCTCAAACTAAATATCGATCTCTTTCCGGTTAGAAACAAATACGGTAATGGAGCTCAAAACATCTGAAAAGCTCCCAGACAGTCTTAATCATTTTAATATCAATCTGTAAACACATCCAGTTTACTCAGAATAATAAAGATACTGTATATTCCTTTGCGCTTTACATTTTGCAGCTAATATAATCAATATGTGATGATGTGTGATGCTAACTGTAAGCACTGCTTTATCTGAGACCTCTTTAAGACTTTAATCTGAGCTTTGTTTAAACACAATCCGACCAAAAAGAGCTGTTTTATTTGGAGCTACAAGTGAGCTGATTTGTGCTTTTAAACAAGTCTCTCACACATAAAAGAACAGTCACAAACTAGCTAGCATGAGCCAACAGTTTTTCAGTTATTCACTCTCACCTTTGTTGCTGAAAATCAAACTCTTAAAAAGGGCCGTGAATGTTTGTATTGATCACAGATTCCTGAAAATGTGCTGTTTAAATCCCTTTTGTATTTTTTGTTTGCTAATATGCACATTGTGTCACCCTATTAACTACTGAACATTCCAACATAGAGATAAATGTAGAACACCCCCAGCATGATGTCACTGCAAATCAATATCAGTATCAATAATGTGGAATGTTATTCTTAGGGTCCGTCAAATACGTTTCTCCGTGTAGATGTTATTGTTTTGTCTAGAATGTTTCACTCTGTGGAATTACACTTTTCTATCTTCATGGAGACCAAACCAGACCAAGTTACAGGTCAGATCTGTGGAGAGGCGACCCCACTCACAGTCAGAATGCCTGTTTTTCTAGGTATTTTTGAGCTTTAAAACCACCTGTAATTGCATAAATGTAAAGTAGAGCTGTTTAATGTCGTACTGCGGCACATTCCAGGCAGAGAAATGGCATATCCAAAGAAACAAGCAGGTAACAGACCCTCACCATGCATAGGAAATCTATACAAACGGACTGCCTTCTATCAAACATTACATTATGGAATCCAATTGTGGCATTATCGACAATGTTAGCGCCAAGGTTTTCCTTATAGTCGAGTGGAGTTAGGGCTCTTTCTTGGAAGCGCAGATGGTAGCTGCCGTAAATGGCCTTTCTAATGGACCAGCGCAGCACTTGAGGCCCTTGGACAAAGCGTAGAGGCGATTGGAGATGTTGTGCTTGAAGTGCCAATGCTAGCGGGCAGCACTATAGGGGGACCAGCTGCAGCGGTCAATGCGGGCTAATGGAAAAGAATGAATCGTGGTACAGGACGCGGAAGCCAGTGGAAGGATAGTTTGCTCCATAGACGCCACTGGTGGAGTCCAGTCATGGTTTTGTAGATGAGTATCATATTAGGAATAGGAATGTATTTATGACATGAAGACAAAAGACCAGGATCATGTAGAGTGGGTTAATAAGAACTTTTTAAGACCAAGTTACATAGAGAGAAGCAACAATTTTTCAATGTTAAGTCAATTGGAGCTGGATCCGTTGGAGCCAGATGCACCCCCATTCTCACTTCCTGTTTGGAATGCGGAGGCTAGCAAGTTAGCTATGTCCATTTATATAGTCTATAGTCTTTATACGCACAATCAAACACATTTGATTTTGGACTATTGGAATAGCAATTTCAGTTGATACTTTGTGCTAAAGTTAGCCAAATCAAAAATGTTTGGAGTATGAATTAAATTGAAATGCCTTATTTTTGCTTTTAAAATTGTCACGTTTTAAAATAGTTTTTGACCCAAATAATAAGCTTGATTATCAATGAAAGTAATCCTCACATAGTTTAAGGGACCCATTTTACGCTATTTTCTGATCTCATCCCAAACCTGGAGTTGTGTTTTGTTGAATTCAAATTCAAACCCTGCATATTTAGGCTGAGTTCTCCACTGTGTTTTTAAACTCCATACAACTTCACTCAAATTGTTTGGATCATTTCGTCGGTGGAATTGTCAGTCTCTACTGAAATAAAAGTAAAAGGTAGCTGAAAAAACTACCACTTTTTGACATCACAAAGTAGAAGGAAAGCATCTTGAGCTTTGTAGATATCTGAAAAGTTAAAGTCAGCTGAAAAAACTACCACTTTTTGACATCACAAAGTAGAAAACAGCATCTTGAGCTTTGTAGATATCTGACGGACGAATAATAAAGGATTAATCAAACGTGTGAATGAAACAAAACACAACTCCGGTTAATGTTTTCTGAGAGGTAACACAGAGAGAAAAGAATCCTGAGGGTGAATGTTTCTGACTGTTCCACTTTTTATACTGATCTAACTAAAGAAACTGTATTCATCTCATAAAAACTTGGAATGAAATGGATGTTTAAATGGTCTTCATTACAAACCTGATTCGCTTCACTTGTGTTGCACTGCTGTTATAGATTGTTCTTCTTTATCACTCAGACATATCCAAACTAATTTTATTTTAATGCAACACTAAACTGGAGCCATTTTAGTTGCCATTTTGAAACACTTAGAAGTGACAGCTAAATGCTTCCTTAAACGAATGCACTGGTCAAGTACACAGAATACAAATGAGGTTTATTTTACATTTAAGCAAAATTCAGCCCTTTTAGAACTTGTCTATATGTTTGTCCCAGCGATATTCATAAGTACTTGCCTGGAATCCAGAATAAACACAACACATTCAGATTTGTGTATTTCACTGACGCATGTGAAGCCAAAGAGCTCACTGGCATCATTACCAAATAAAATGTCTTTTCTCTCACCTCAGATCAACAGAGTTTAGTGCTTTGCTCATTGATTCTTCAGAAATCTGCCATATTGTTCAGCAATAGGTGATATTTTTTCTTTTTTATTTGTCAGTATGGACGAACCTCGTATGTCCCTGATTGGCTAATCCACCTCTCAACTCTTCATAAAGTATTGAAGAGTGTGTTCTGGATCCAAGGCAATAACAATGGATGTTGGGCTATGTTTTTCATTCAAAGTTTCCATACCTAATTTTAAAAGTATGAAAGCCAGAACTTAAATGAACCGTTTAAAACAGAGTTGTCCAAACTGTTTTCATGGAGGACTGCACATTGAAACATCGACCGTGAGGAGAATCATCAAAAAATGATTCAGAGTTTTAAAGTGGCATCCCAAGTGAACTCTGTGCCAGGTCTGTTTCACTACATAATTATTTGAGCGACAATGATAGAATATTTAAAAATAGCAGTAAAACCTTCTCAGGATAATGTGAATGTGCCAATTCACCAGGGAGACCGAGGGCTGCATTTAGCCTCCAGGACATATCTTGGTTTAAAAGTTTAAAGTTCATTTTAAACATTTCTTCACAGTCCAAACGCATTCTTAGCATCCTAATGATTCACCAGGTTATAAGTGCTTTTGACAGGACACATTTGACTGTATTCCAGCCCCTTTAAACAAACTATTCTTTGGCTGTGTATCTCAACCGAAATAAAACAGGACACTTGACGTTACAGCCCATTTCTCTTTCTTTTACATTGTCACTTTTCATCAGGCGGAGGATTGACGTATTTTTGCACCGGTGGTCACTTCTGGATGGATAAGGCCAGTCCTCCGCAACACCGCTCACCTCTCACGCGCTAAGTTAACAGCGAGCATGCTAACGGCGTCTCTGCACCTCTGATTTGGCAGGATTGGGTCTGGGCTCAGAATAGCTGGTGCGAAAGAGGACTGGAGTGAATCTGGCTTTCAGAATGCCTCATTCGCCACACGTGATCAGCGAATAAAACTGTACGACCGTGGAGACTACTGACCTAAAATACCCCGCTGTGGTTTTTGAAGAGCTAAATACATGTTTAATACGCTATATCTTATTTCATTTCTTTTTCTACCAAGAGGATTTCCCATGTATTTAAGGAATTTTATTGCCCAACAGTAATAATAATAACACAAGTAGTAGTGATGGTAGTAGTAGTAGTAGTAGTAGTAGTAGTAGTAGTAGTAGTAGTAGTAGTAGTAACAGATATATTGTATAAACAGCTCTCGAGGTCAAATTAAGTTTGCTGTGTACTGTCTGCATTTAATTAGAAAGCATTTTATTGTCCAATAATCTGGAAGTGCTTGTTAGCATGCTAGTTATTAGCTTTAACAAAACTCCACTCCGGTCTGTGAGAGTTGTGAAAAGCTTGTGTAAACTCTAGTAATCTTACAATATAAACATTTCTCTGTAGGATATTTTCGCAATGCGCGTCTCATGATACGATATTTATTACGATATTTCATGGAGGGTAACAAAACTGTGAATACGCTAGTTTTTTCTCTTAAAATGCCTTGACAAGACTTACGCCAAAGAACTAAGGTTTAAAAGTGCTTATAGAAGTTATTTCTTCATGTAGTCTGCACTGAAACAGAGCAAAGGATCATGGTCTATGTAGTTTCTTTTTTTTTTTCTCCTTTTTTTTAGCTATTGCTGCACCGTAACTATTCATTTAAGCGACTTGTAATTTGATATATTCTGATGATCCACGATATTACTGAGACTTCTGGTGGTACGATATTACAATATGATATATGGACATAAAACAGTCCAGGGCTTTGTGACTCATTTTGACCCTAGTTGAATATACAGCTCATTACACAATGTACTGGAGGGTCTGCTACTTGCTTGTCGCCATGGAGATTTTATTTCTTGGCCTGGAATGTTCCACAGTATGACATTAAACATATCTCTCTTGCATTTGATCAATTTCAGATGTTTTAAAGCTCACAAACACCTCGAAAAACATAAATTCCCACAGGCTTGCTTCTGCTTTAAGGATCTGATACCGATACCAGTCCGATATCGCATAGAAGTAGAATTTAGCTACAGTACAAGAGCAATAAATAACTCTACTAAAATTCTATCGCTAAAGAATACATTTTGATTTTAAGAATTAAGTGTTAAAAGCCAAACATATAATTATTTTGACCATAAGTACCAGGATGGGTATATAGGAACAACCCAAATTATTATTTTTATTATTATTATTTCT
>KN496492.1:5588-29173 GCA_000787155.1 Scartelaos histophorus | reverse complement strand
GGTACAGGACGTTCGGTTCGGTTCGGTGCAGAGCTGTACACGAGTCAGTTCACGAAAGTAGTGTGTGTTTACTTTCCACCACTTCATGTGTAGCTACACATAGGTTCAGCTCTGTAATATTCACAGGGAACTCATCCATGACTGGGGTGGTTAGGGAAGGCGCTTAATATTCATGATATTGCAGAAAGAACACCCATAATCTACTGTTCTTTAGTCTAAGAGAAGCTGACTGCATCAGTGCACAAGGAGCAGGCTGTTGTTTTTTTGTTTTTGTTTTTTTATTAGTTTTTTTCCAGCAGTATACAACAGTATATGCAAATTAGCCATGTGGTGTTAAGTTTTGTTTCTTTAAAACATTAACAAATGTGTACAAAGCTAGATTACATTATCAAACAGGCTGATGTGGTACAAAGCTAGATTACATTATCAAACAGGCTGATGTGGCACTATAGAGGTGTATATGTTGTAAAGTTGAGTTTATTTATGCAGAAGATTTTAATTAAGAATCTGCTGCTGTGCAGAATTTTCACAGTAGTGTTTGAAAACGTTCGTTTTGATCTTTAGTGGATCATTGCTCTTTACCGCTGGTTAGGAACCCCCTGAGCTTCCTATGAGTATCCCGGTTTATCAGCTCGCATGCAGAACTTCATGCTGGAACTGTTAGTGCTGCGCTTTACTTTTACTTTAATATTTTGTTAAATGTTTGCAAGGAATTTATTTTTTATAATATTTCATTCATTTGTTGCTTATTTGAGATTTTTTTATTTAACTTATTAGTATAACTAAGCAGCACTTGGCATTTATTTTCCTGTTTGTATATGTTAAAACAAAGTGTTGGTTTAATAAACACACAAATACACAACAAGCGAATGGTTTTGCATTTTGCTCCCATACTGTACCGAAAATGAACTGAACCATGATCTCAAAACCGGGGTGTGTACTAAATTGTGATTTCTGTGTACCATTACACCCCGGGTGGACATGTGTACTTCATCAGCTGGTCCCCACTGTTCGCCTGCTCCTTCATTCTGAAAGAGTCTACACTTTACTGAGTGCTTGAGAAGCAGCTGAAGTGATCACGGAACCATTTTCTTTATGAATCCACTAAGTTTATAATGCATTGCAGCAATTGGTTTGACAGGAATCCGCTGAAAGATTTATGACTTAACTTTTTATTTGACAAAAATAACATGATTAAAATTATTGGAATGAGAGGAATAATAATAACCCTAAGCCATAAGAAGAGCAGTTAGCAGTCATTTTGATTCATATTTTTTGAGAAACTGTCTGGCACCTTCCTCTGTTAGCTCTCAGAAAATAACTGCAGTAAAGCTTAAATGTGCATTATTGTTAATTTAGAAATCTGCTTAGCAATAAATTATGACATTCTTCCTTACAAAGTCTTTGTTTATTCCAAGTTATTGAATGAACTGTGGGGTGAAAATACCTAAATGATTTCTGATCAGCAGTTTTACATTGTTTAAAGGCCCTTTATTTATGAACTTTAAGACATGTTATAATGCTGTTACCTCATCAAGAACATATCTGGAGTTGGGTTTTTGTTTCATTGACACATGTTTGAGTACTCCTTTGTCATTAGTCTGTGGTAGTTTTCAAGTTAGCAGGAGCAGAGTGTTTTCAGAACTCAGCCTAAATATGCAGGGTTTGTGTGTTAAATTAAATTCCGGTATGTTTTTGATGAGGAAATGGCATTATAACGTAGATGAAAAAATTTGTAATGTGGGCCCTTTAACTTGAGCCGTATTGATCTTCTGTACTGTTCTGTTTTAAACGTATCTACATTTGTTAGAGCAAGACCTGGCAGAAGCACTCTACACTTCACAAATTGTACTTTGTTTTTAAAATCATCTAAATCACACCTTTGGAGCAAAGAGGAATATGCAGTCATCATTGAGAGTATGGTTGGACTTCAGACGTGCAGAATTGGTTCTGTCCTTCTCCTGAGTTTACACTTGCAACTTTAGTCCAGATGCTTTGAGAAACAACTACCAAAGACAGCAGCAAAGGAAAATGAGAAATGCTGTTTTATAATGAAAGCCCAAGGCAAAGACATAGAGACATGTCTTTTAAAAATCCGTCATTATGTATTCTCCAAGTAAAACTGCAGCAGGAGAAGCATACTAAAGAACTGAGCTTTGAAGAGGTCTGGGCAGCTCTTTAATGATTGGTAGAGAAGTCCCACTGCTTTGTGATATGCTAAGCATACAATAGCTCTTCAACACCTGATTTATTCTGAGTTTTGCTCTGGACTCTGAAAGACATGATGCCACTGAATATTATGTTGATTACTTGACACAAAAATAAGTTCAAACCAGTCATGTATCTGACTGTATTTCTGGCCTCAATATTGAAGTCAGTATTTTAAGAATGCCTTTTTCATGTTTTCATGGGTAATTTTTCATCCCACTTCAGGTGGCTATGATGCAACATTGAACTTTCAGTAAGCAATGTATGATACTACAGGCCTTTTTGTTTTGTTTTTGCTAAGTTTGCTCTTTCAACATATAAGCTTTCATTTGGAAACAAAAATCTCCAATCTGCACCTAAATGTAATCAACTTGCATCCATAGATTTATGAGACACTGTAACTTCAAAGGCCATTTTCTCAATATGCTTTTTCTTGCATTGGAACATAAAGATCACCTTTTAAAATACACCTACAATATTTTTGATGAAACATGAGATATATTTGTTATTAGCTATTTATAAATAGTATTTACATCAAATTTCTAGGTAAGATCCCCCCAAATCGCCTCTGTAAATTTTTTTTAATCTAATGTGTCAATAAAGTGAACCAACAACGTGGAATCCAATTTTCATATATATTAGTGCTGTCAATCGATTAAAATATTAATTGCAATTAACCTCATGAATGTCATAGTTAGCCACTCTCTGGCTACTTTCATGAAGTGCTCTGCAACAGTGTCAGTGAAGTGCCTCTCTTTTGTTTTCAATAATGTGCTGTGACCCTGAGATAGTTCTCATTACTGAGTGACATCCAGTAATCTCCAGTGAGTGTGACTGTGTTTGTCTCCTCCGATGGCTGCTGTACTAAGGGCGCACTCACACTAGGACTTTAGAACCGTGCTGTGCACGAGCACGAATGCTTAGGGTTCTATGGCCACACTCACACCTGTCGAGCTGAACTGGGCCATGGCCTGATGATGTCATCACACGGCACTGTTTTTTTCATGTCGTGCAGCAAAGCTATCGCTGTTAGCAGAGGAAATAAGTCCAGCAGCCTGAAATATCTATAGTGAGACCGATATGAGTGCTCGCTGCGATATGGGTTCCTCCATGCATTAATGGATATAATAATAGTGCGGAGCAGTGATGACAGCTGGAGACGAGATTCTGCAAAACTTCTGTCACCTTATCGAAGGTAAGCGCAAATTCACCATATGTCTTGGATCAGATTTTTTTTGTTTGTTTTCCTCGTATAAGTGACATCAGTGCACCTGACAGGAGTATTATAGTTAAGGTGTGCATGTGTGAAAGTTAACAGTTATATATATATTTTTTTCATTAATAAAGCGATAAACTTAGCATAAACTGATGTAAATGTTTATATTTGCTACATTCATTCCACTATTTTACAGGAGGAGAAGCTTCCTCGATGCTAAAGCCCATAGCTCGTCCCCTCTGTGAGCAGCAAGATGGTCTGTCAGGTTAAAAAGTGGAGATGTAAGTTGTTTGCAGGGTCCTTTTAAATGCCTTTTTTCAGTTTTGTCAAATCTACAATTCTTTGTATTGTATTTCCTTACCCAAATGCATACAGAGCCTATATTCATTTTATATTTTACTATGTTATGCAAATTGTTGGTCAGCCCTTTTAGAGTCAAGTGTAAAAATGACCCCAGTATGTGGAGTTTCTGACTGACCATGTTCTTCCATGTCACAAAAAGAAGAAGCAAAATCATTTTCATGCATGACAATGCACCATCTCATGCTGCAAGGAACAGCTCTGGCATCATTGGTTCCTTTGGGCATAAAAGAACTCATGTTGTCGCCCCATCCACCCCTGACCTCAGCCCTATTGAGAACCTCTGGAGCGTCCTCAAGCCAAAGGTCTATGAGGGCTGGTAATCTATGAAGCGTCCTGACATCCTGCAAAGAAATTCAAGCAGAAACTCTCCACAAACTCACATGTTCAATGGATCCTATGTTAAAATGGAACTTGACCTGTTAATATGTTTGGATTGAAATAGCATTTGATTTCAGTAATATGCTAATGATTCTAATTGAAAAATTAACAAATGACCATTTCCAGTTCTTTACAACAACAATATGATTTGAAACTCTGTTGTGCATAATAATGTGGAACAGTGCAAGTTTTTACTTTTGAAAAAAAAAATACTGTTATCATTGGGAGGTTTGTTAAATATGATTCGAATTTTACTCTAAAGGTTAATAACTAGAAAATTACGATGACTCATTTATAATGACAGTTTGGCAAAATCTGAGAAAAATATATTTGCATAATAATTTGGAATTTGTGTATTATTTAACATTACTATTTTAATACTTTTATTTCTGAACTACTGTGTCATATTCCTTGTGGAAGTCTTGCTTTTTTCAAATGCATGGCTGTTGAATGCATGGGTAACATATATAAACATTTTTTTATCATTTATCTGGAAAATAT
Source organism: Scartelaos histophorus (assembly GCA_000787155.1). Classification (NCBI taxonomy): domain Eukaryota; kingdom Metazoa; phylum Chordata; class Actinopteri; order Gobiiformes; family Gobiidae; genus Scartelaos; species Scartelaos histophorus. Next base: position 24,507 of record KN496492.1, on the reverse strand, counting down.
CCCAGAGTTAGACAATTTTGATACTACTCTTTTTTTTTTTTTGTTGTTTCATTCTTTTTTTTTTTTTTTTTTTTTTTTTTTTTTTTTTTTTTTTTTACCACACAGTTGAAGAGGAGCCCGTGATGCTTCATGGTCAAGAGAAAGATGATGTCCATAAGCCCATGGTCACAGAAGTACCAAAGTGTGTTAAATAAATGTAACTAGAACTTCAATATCCTTTTTCCCCAGACTTTGCTGTTATCACTCTTCTTTCCATTTGATGATTATTTGAACAATACAGAAATTTGATAATAAACTGAAAATGCAAGAGTTTGTTTCCATTTCACTTGTACATTGTGCACTTGACATTTACAATGAATGTGGGCCTACACATATTTATTCTGCTGTAACTACACAAGGCTTATCAGATCATTGCTTCTCAGTTTTTTCATACTGCCATATTTCAAAATGTTTATATTTACTGGACTAAAAGAGACACTTAACAAGGAAGTTTTGTTTGACCACTTTTTAGGGAAGTTATGGTTATACATAGTTATAATTATTTGGCATCCACTGAGTCATGTCTGTGGCTTTACTCAGCTAAACACTTGGTCACTGGATCCTCCACAGCTCTGTCAGGCCTCCATGCCGCTCCTGTGCTTTGTATGGGTCAGCCGGGCTGCGTCCATCTGCATTTATCAAAGTAGCAGAGTCAGTGATTGTAAAGATTCAACCAAACCTGTCATTTCTTCCTCCATGTTTAAAAAACAAAAAATCCCTCCTAAAATGTGCTAGTTTACACTTGTTCACATAAAACTCCTCTTTTGCATCCGTTTTATCCCCGCCCCCGAGAATACGGCTCAATGTTTACACATTTTGAAGGGGTTTATATAATGAATAAACACACACACGCATAGTACACATTTTTCTTGCATTTCTATACAGAGGAAGTTTCATAGTGAGATCTAAATGTAAAATTTATTCTATTCTCCTGCAGTGTATCACCAAAACACAGTTCAGTAAACAACTGGACTACATTTGTCATACTTAGACCATTTAAGTTCATGTGGCATTGGACATGTCACTACAAAGGTTGTTTTTCTTTTCTCTCTTTGCTGAAAGACCCTCTAAATAGCATAAATAGCTAAATCACGTTTAAGCTATCTTGGCAGAACAAATGCATGGCGTTTGCCCTAAACAGCACGTTAATAGCACTTTGTCCTTGTCGCTCCACTCCAGGGCCTTTTACTTGGCATTATCAACAGGGCAGATACTCTCTTTGCTACTGATAGCTGTCACTAGTAATTCTGTCCTACACATTCTCAGCATCTCACTGGCAGCTCATGTTTTAAATCCAATTAAGATCTTAGACAACAGAGTATAGTAAACTGATTACTATGATAAGGCTCTGCCTGCATTTGCAAAGGTGATGAAAAACAGAGCCACCCCATCCAAAAAACAGAATAGAAATAATCAATAGTACACTCTGCCTCCCACATTTTAATGTCAATGAGCGTTAGAGAGATGTACAGAAGTGACGTGGTCTCTATTGGCAGACATCAGAAGAGCTTTTAATTGAAGCCCAGTTAGTCTCAGAGGCCCATCTCAGCGTGATCAAGTGTGCTGGCCAATCAAGAGGCTTTTGTTGCCCATCTCCTTTGTGTTCGAAATAAATTGACAGTGTAATACATTTTCAAATATTCCACTTGTAATCTTCACTTGGATTATCACCGTGCAGCTTTCGAATGTACATTATGTGTACCAAATCTACCACTGTTAATCATTTTTACCAAAACAAATGACTGATGAGAATACTATATTTGCCCAGTTTGTGGACACTTCTCTCAGCTCTCTCAGGCCATAAGCATCTAGAGGTCCCACTGTGTCACTGTGGTCTGGACGCCTTAACAGGACTCATGCATTTGCTGGATTCAAAACAACTCGGTATAGGATTGATTGTGTCCTACTTTGACATTACAAATTGGACCTCAAAGTGTTTCAGCTGAATTCACTCTCCAAATGCCTTAATGGTGGTGACAGTGACAATGAGTCAAATCACTGATATTGCTATGTTAAGTTTATATTCCAAATATATATATATTTGGAATATACTTCTCTAAGGATGGCCTTATTTGCAGTGCATCACAATTTAACTTGTGCTAAGCATCCCAGAGTGTGTAAGATGGAATGATAAGAATTGTGTTATTTTACATTTTTGGAAATTGAAAAAGTTGAAATTTCCACACTTCATTGCGTAATAGGGGCATAAAATATGTTTTCCCCAAAATTCATGTTTGGGCTTGGTTTAAACAGAAAAGCTTCTAATGTTCCAAAATAAATATGATAATCATTCTTACAGTGCTAAGCCACAAACAGGCTTAAAACATCCAACTTATTCATATTCCTATAATGAGCATAATATAATTTCATATCGTGCTGTGATACCTGTGTCCGTCTAACAAAAACACTGCCACAGTCTTCACATGTCTATGAGTATGATTTATGTTTTTGCATTGATTGATACTTACTCTCCCTCTCCAGGCTTTCCTTCTCTGACTATATTATTTGAATACATTTATATTTCCATTTTGGCTAGTAAATCCTAAACCACCAAAAGCTGTAGTACATTTTATTTTTCCCTTTGTATTGTTTGGTTATTCAGCTATAATTTTGTGTGAGTAAAGGTCATTCATTCACTCACTTCTCCCATCCTTACTGTCTTCAGAGCCAGATGGCTTTTATAGTTCTCCTCTTGGGAAAAAACAGGGCTGTTACAAACTTTATTTCTGTAAATGTGACGCCATTACTCTGTTTTAATGTGCACGTCTGCTCATCTTGCTCTCATGAAGCCAATCTCATCAAGGGAAGGGCAATAATGTCACACAAAGTAAACGGGTGCAGGTTGTAGCACCTTGGTGAAAAAAATAGTTGAATGCAAAAAGTATATACAAAGCCTCAGAGCAAAATGCTGATAGGACAAAAATCTGTAACCATTCACCCCAGAGACAAGATTTTCAAGTGAGCTTTTTGATAGCAGAGCTGTGTGCAGGCATTTTTGACTCTACACATGTGTGAACCACAGCTCTGCCTGCTGGTGCACAAGAGGGAACTGTGGAGGATTTGATGGACATATTTAGTTTGATAATAAAAGCTGGTAATTGAAAGTGATACTGAAACAAATCCAAAGTCATTGGTTCAATGCAGTTCTAATATTCATGCTCATGTTTTCATTCTGGCTAATCCGTGTCCTCTGACACGGAGACCATCTTCTTTCCATTAGTCTTGTTGTTATTGTTTCTGCCAGTCCTCTCCTCAGTAATAAGCTGCTCTGCAAGGAAACTTAAAGAAGTTTAAATTGTCAGTGTATCGGTTGGAGCTGCAGAGGCAGTGTGCATCAATCACCGAAGTCGTGCTGACTGAATATGATTTAAGTGTGCGCTCTTGTTATGTCTCACTGACTTTTATACCTGACTTTACTGTTTTAGGCCTGTCTATAGTATTGTCTTATTGTATGCCTCTATATCTGCCTTGGGAGTGGGTTAGAGAGCTCTGTCTGTGGCAGTTCACAGGTAGCTTGACTTTCTCTGTACAGCCCTCTAGCAGGGCTTGGCCTGGCTGCTGCTCAACCCCTGGGCTAGCTGCTAGTCCAGCTCATTCTTCTGTGATCAACTAACACAGGTCTCCTTTCTTTGTTTGCACAGACAAGATAAGGCTATGTTATTCATCCCGACAATGAAAGGAAAACCTAATTGACTCTTCCTCTCTACCTCTCTACTTGTTGAAATGAGCCTTGAGGCTCTCCTTTGCCTGAAGTCATCCTCCTGTCAGGGGACATTATTCTCCTTTGGTCACAGCTTAAGAGGCTGGGCTTTTTCCAGGCAGGTAAAACTCCCTGACAGGTGCAGGGAAGGCAGCTTTGATCTTTTCTGTCTTCACATTGCACATCCAAGATGACAGACAAGAAAGTCTTCAGAGCACTTTATTCCTCAAAGGTGCTGGAGAGAAAACATTTGTGCTTGAAAGAAATCTCTAAATCTTGGCAGTCACAGCCACAAAAGCCAAACAGTAGCTAAGCTAACCCTGAGTGAGTTTGTTATGGTGTTTTCCAGAGGCTCAGGGTGCCACATTTCTCTGTGGGGATGTGTCCTCCGTTACAGGCACCACATGGACTTAGCATTTTATCATACTTGTCCCCTGCCCCCATTAATGTCTTTTGTGACTGTACACTGGTCCTATACAAAAAATGTACCTGGAAGTACTAACTTCTATTGGCTTAAAGGGATGTTGATGAAACAGTCTGTCATCGACTGTCCTGCACTCTATACATATACAACACTGTGTGTATGTGCTCATTCTTACTTTGGGATTTGTGACTATGAAATGAGCATCTACCCCTGTGTCTATCTAAAATGTGCTGTTTGAAGTCCTGAAGTCTGTTGCTGAGCCTCACTGCATCCCACAGTATCCATCGTCCATGTGCCCAAGAGGCTGGGGGGAGGGGTTAGGTAAACAGAGCCATTAGAGACAAATCTATTTCTGAAGAAAACAAAATCACATCATCAAACAAGAGAAAGAGAAAAATATGGCTGTGCAGCCTGTGGGCCCCAGTGCAGCAATGATAGCCAACTATGGCATTTGTCTTTATCAGTGCGCCGCAAGGCAGGGGGCACATAGAGGAAAATGTGAGGATAGTGAGGGGATGAGAAATAAGACAATAAAGGCAGAACATTACGTCATCTTCACTCAGTCTAAAGAGAATGTGTCTATTTGGTAGTCTGATATAATGCTTATTTTAGTGTGTATGCTTTGTATTTCACATGGCCATTCTTTAAATATAGCAGAGTACAGGGCTTAGTGGACTCTGAGCAGTAGAATCATCAGTCATGACTCGCCCAGAGAGACACACATTGCTTCATCAAAATGACAAGATTGACTTTCCAGACTTGATCCTTTCTCTCGGCACCAGCAGGACTTTGGCCCTCTAAAGATAATAATACTCTGAGCGTCTCTATAAATAGATTCTGAGTATTTAGCAGAAAAACTGGGCAGTTCTCCCCTGTCAATTTCTGCTGGCTTCATTACAGTCTTCTTCTGGTCTTTGTCTTTGATCTTTGTTGTTTCTCTCTAGCAGATGGACTTGTGAGCCATGTGAGTATTAACCATTTTAAAGCAGATGCATGTTTTTCTTTACCCACCATCCTATCCCAGGCAGTATTCTTATTTTGACCAATGCCAAGTCCTTACAAATGCTTCATCATTTCCTTTTTCAAATGCCAGTCATTTTTCAGTCTTTTTCATTATTATGTGCCCAGAGTGGGCGCTCTCACAAGGAGGCCTGTTTGTGTTACAGCCAGGCTCACAGCTTTTTAGTAGCACGGTTGTTTTCCCTTCTCCTCCCTCTGTTCTCTTTGAATACTCCAGGGAAATTTGGCACTGTTTCTGAGATCTTTTGTCCTGCTGAGCAGTTTTTATTTCAGCTCATCTGATTGCTGCTTGCCAAGATGCTGTCACTTTGTTTGATGTGAGGTTTTGTCTTCAAGGTGTGGCATCAGTAAAATAAAAATCTGCAAATTAAGATGTGCTTTAAACCCTTTAATTAATAGTAAGAAATTTGTATTTTTTGTAAATATTATCAAGCTATATTCTAGTAAAAATATGTGCACAGCAGAAGGCAAGGAGTGTGGTCTTCATAGTGCCAACATCCTCTTGTTTTGCCAATTGCGTTTGAGTGAAACAACTGTAGCCTCGTGCAACTGGTTAACTATCTGCCATCTGGACCCAGTTGAAAGATTGGTGTCTCTTAATCCAACACAACTAACAACTCTGTGTTCCTGCTCATTTGTTCTTTGATTTTTGTTTTGTCTACATTTTCACCACAGGATCAGTTTTATGAAGGCTGTAGCTGTAGCTAATGAACTGAAGTGTAAAAATACTCTTAAAGTGTAAATTGAAAGTTATTCATTCACACCCCAAATATAGCACGGCAGTAGGTTTTATGTAAGTATGGGCCAAGATCAGTGTAATGAAGATCCATAGCACATTGATGGTGCGGTGCTGTCATACGTCGCAGGATTGAATAATGATTGTGCTGTGTGTGTGTGTGCCCTTTGCTTCAGGTCAGAGCTCGGCGTTCCCTCCGGTGGCTCTGTGGGTGACTGTGGGCCTGGCCGTGTGTCTGCTGGTGCTGCTCATCGCCCTGGCTGCTGTTTGCCGCCGTAAGATCAAAGAAAGCTGCGAAGAAGCCAGGAGAGAAGGTCAGCCAACAGTGACCACACCAATGAGCTTTGTGTTTTTTCCACAAAAGGCATCATTACTGGAGAAGTGAGATTTCAAACCTTAAACCCTATTGGCCATAATTACAATTATAATTCACTGAAATTTAAAGTTGATCAACTTAGATTAAATGAGATAAATAGAAATCAGTAAAAATACATTAATGTGAGGTAAAGGCAAGGCTATAAAAATATGTGAAAATTAATCAGAGCAAAAGGTTAAAGGTTAATTCTCTAACCATTCACGTGATGCTTGTGAGGAAGAAGTAGCTGAAACAAGTAAACCAAGTAAAAATAATTCTAAATTCTATATATCGACACCTTCCTAAAAAAATCGCATAAGTAATTTTTTCAAGTTTTTCAGGAAACACAAAAAACTCCCCCCAAAATTGAAATGATGGCATTTTGTTGCCTATGTAAACTTGGGCAAAAAAGTGACTCAGGCGATTATTTTAGGAAAGTGACGATATTGCAATGGGTACGTTCTGGATTTGTAATAAAATAGGGGGGAGACCTTTGACATTTCAACAACATTTTTTCACTACCCCACCCACTACTTAATAGTGCATCATTTAGTTAATTTCATCTAGGCCATGCAAGAAAAACGTGATGAAATGTTTACATACAACTGAAAACACATTGATAATTCAGGTGGAATTCCTGCCTAACATGAAATTTCCCAGTGCGACCTGAGATGGTGGGACACATATTCCTTCCGTTGGAGGAACATCATAACTCCAGCATCAGTAATTAGCATTGCGAAATGACCAAGGACTGCCGCAAGTGCAAAAATCGGCGAGAAAGAGAGAGAAAGTTTTCAAATGAGATAGATAGTGCAAAGCCACCAGTTCTGTTGTAATGAGATCCGCTCAGAGTGGGGAAGACATTTAAAGAAAGGTCATCCAGTGTCTGCACCAGAGCCCAGAGGTTTAAAAATAAATATGGAAGTGACACAGACTCAGTGGATAGAGTAAATAGCTCCATGGAACATATGAAATCAAATGAAATGGAAAGATAGAAATATAATGCCGCTCCTCCCACGGGCAAAGGGCTCATAGGGACCTTTTCTTTTAGTAGACAGAATAAGGCGCCGCATTGCAATTCCTCACTCTTAGCGTAGATTGATTGTATGGTCAGCCATCGTTCCATGCATTGAAATGTTAACCGGTATTCTACTCCCCCCTGCACATCATCTTTCTTCTGCTGTTTTTCAAGTATGAATACAAGAAGGAGGAGCTCAGGCCTATTCACCAAGCTCTCAAAGATATAAATGATACAAATTAATGCATGAATACAGATGTGAATGGACTCAAAATAGAACTTCTTATACACATCCTTAAACCGGGAGGAGGAACAAATAGCAATGAGGGGGACCTAATAGTGCTTGTCTTATCTTTTAATAGTGTTTCTGAGTATGGCTAAATTGAAGTTGACTCTCCCTTCACTACATATGGGTGATAGGGGTGCTGGGGTCAACAATATTTTTTCTTACCTGTCATAATGTATCTTGAGAAACCAGATGTGCATTGTAATAGTGCATAGAGTGTAGTGATGCAGCTGGAATGCAAAGCTATAAAAAAAAAAAAAAAAAAAAAAAAAAAAAAAAAAAAAAAAACTAGCAGAGTTTATTATTATTTACCATGGTGAGTTTATAAGTGCTTTTCAGAGCTTTTACTGCCATACTAACAGTCTTGCTTCTAAAACACTTTATAATTAGATGGAGACAGCACACAGTGGTCTCAATTTGTTATCAAAATATCTAGATTTATTACAGTATACCTGGAATGTCCTCTCACTTTGTAACCACTGTGCAGAAAAATAGTGACTGTGCATTTATTATATCCTAACCCATTTAAGGCTTGCGTTACCTTCACACAATCTGTTTTAATCAGCCCGGCTATTGAAAATCTACCAGCGAACCATGGGACAGCATTCCCCTGGGTGAGGAAAAAATTCATGAGCAAAGCAGTATCTGAGGCAGAAATCCCCCCGAAGGAAATCTATTACTTTGCTGTTAGTATTTAACCTACATGGTTTCCCCTTATTAAATGCTACCACTGTCTAGCTGAGTCGATAGGTTTCATAGTAAAAGCCCAACTCGCCTCAAATTAAAGTTTATGATGACAAAATGCATAGTCACAACTAGATTAATATGGAGCTCTGTATTTTGCACTCCAAGGTATTATATACATCTTCCTTTCAGCAGTTTTGACAATGTAATGGGTTGGTTTAACACAATTCTCCTTTTGTATTCAAGCTAAATACTGGTACTTGTATTTAACAGTATTTTGACCATTTGTGTTAAACTAATTATGTATAAATACCTTGGTGCAACTGTATAATTTGAGCAGCCATAGATACAGCACTACCCCATCTGATTGCTTTATTACAGTTGACATATTTATTATTTGTAATTTGTAGAAAAAAAAACAACTTCAACAACATAAGCCATTGTCATTTTTTCCATATTACGTCCATGTTTTCTTGATCATAATAATAACTGAACGCCTCTCTGGTGTGCCAGTAGGATGAGATACACTTTTACACTTCCTCAGCTGCGGTTAACACATCCCACTGTTCCTTTGCTCCTTGGTCTTTTATGTTCTGTTCACCCTTAACCCGCCTCCACCTCCCTCGCCCCTTCACTACTGGGAAACCGCCAGTGGGGATAAAAGAAAGGTAACACTCTAATGTACAAGGAAAGCAGTTCTAGCTTACTGTACAGTGCATGCCCTCTTTCTCACCCTGACTTAAAGGTGCTTTCAAATGAGCTACACTTTGCCACCAAAGGAATTTAATGCGACCGCACAGATGGGATTGTGGATAACTCTAACAGTAATGGGTCATTTGAAAATGTTTATCTTTTCATGGTTTGTGGAAGAATATACTAACCCTGAAGGAATGAAAACACTTGCCTTAGATACTGATAATAAAACTGTAAACTGTGTATTGTAGATTTAATGTTGCTTTATTTGTAACTGTGGATAGAGTTGTTTTGTAGTGAAATCATACATGGCATCCCATAGAAATATCACACACATAGACAAAATATAACATCAAATAATATAATAATTAAAAGGTGCTCAAATGGCGCTCAGTGCTCCGCTACTCAGAGCAAACATAAACACTACAAATAATTTGTAGTTAAAATGCTCTTTTGATTGAACTTGAAAATTATATATTTATTTATTTATTTTTATTTTATTTTTTCTGGGTCAGACTGGCACAGACTCACAACCACAACAGGATTGTATTTCTTACTTTGTGCTCCATACAGACATATAATTGACAACAGAATTGAATGCACCAGATCTCTGTGCACATCCAGCCCGTTTGAATCTGGAAAACTCTGCACGTACTTCTGCAGTAATAATACGAATTTCTGGTTAATTTCCCCAGAGGATCATTTTCTTTCTGTCAATGTCAAGAAAAAATATCTTGCAAGCTCTGGATTGCACATAAATGAATTGTTTTGACACAAGATTTTCTGCTGTTATCAGTTCAGTCTGAGCCTCTGCTTGTTACTAACTAGATGGCATCAAACTCAAGTGTACAGAAAAAAGGCAAATGAAATGAAGAATTAATATGGGCTTCTCAGACATTCTCACCCTGAGCTATTTTTATCCTTGGTGTGCATGTGTAAGTGTGACAGCCATCAGTGCACTGCCTCTCGAACTCTGTTGACAGTGGGTTTTCAGAAAGCCACCAGCTAAAGCCTAATATGATTACTGTCTTACTTACTGTGAGAATGGATGCTGGATATGTCATTATTGTGTGCGTGTGTGTTTGTGTGTGTGTGTGTATTGTTGTTTCTGGTTTGGTCGTCATACAGTCTCATTACAACCTGTCCTCTGAGCTGTGAAGGATCATCTCTCCATAGGCACAGGCGATGAAGTGACAATAGCGTGGCAATAGTGTGTACTGTCTTATGTGTGGTAGTTGGCCTGATAATGATTCTTGTGTTTTCTCCACAGCAGAAGAGGCCAAGGAGCTTGAAGAGGAGGAGTCAAAGACAGGTCAGTAAGGCCGGCAGAAGCATAAGACTTTGTGTAGATGGGCCTGCTGCACACGTGACCCTCTCAGTAGAAATAGATTTGTAATTTATTCCTCTCTTTTCCCAAGCTTGACCATATCTGCCTGATGTTTTTTAAATTTCGTTTGCATGCCTATTTATGCTGTATCTCAAGGCAGACTATATTCGACCACCATCTCAACCACCTCTTGAAATAATAAGTAAAACAAAATTACATATCTTCAAATATTAAAGTAAGAATATGCGTAGAAGTAAAAAATACAATGCAGGTTATTTTTTTATTCTGATGCTTTATATAATAATTTTACTCCTTGCTTACATGACATACTGTGATTAAAATATCATTGTTACATCTTATCTTGTACACTGTCTATGCGTAGGAAGTATCTGTAGATAGCGTACATACATAGCACCATATAATTGTTCCCAGACATGCAAATTAAAAGAACGCCTGGAGTTTGTTTCGTAGAATTCCAGGTGGCACTATGGGAATGTGTGTGACTGAGCACTGATAGAGCATATGCGCTCACCAGAAATGAGACCACCTCCAGGCTCCAGAGCCATTCAGCACAACAAAACGACGGGATAACTCTCCTCTGTGCGTGCCATCGTTTGAGGCAAAGCGAGAGAAGCAGCCACGCACTAATTCAGTGATGCCAACAAGCTGTTTTACATTATGCACTGGCCCCAAAGCTACAGCTATAACACTGAAATCTATCTTGTCTATAAATTTAACTGGAGCAAGTGTTACAAGTTTTACAAAATCTTTCTCCTGCTATCCCCTGCACTTGACTACACTTCCTTACTGAGCTATATCGATTTTGCATTTCTTCCTGTGTTAATATTGAGAGAAGAATTGGGAGTTGCCGTAAATAAGTGTTTGTCATAAGGCTGGTTTAGAGATTGACCAAAACGTTTTTTCATAGTTTATGCAATATTGTTTGTTTTAGAAACCAGTGTAACTGATGGCCACTTAGCTCTGCCTGGATTTTTGAGGCTGATATGAATGGCCAATTTGGATGATTTCTCCCAAAATTTTAGAATTACTATATGCTTAATTAGTGCCAACGACCAAATGTGGCTTAATTCCTATATCTGAATTATTCTCCTTATTGACTACAAGTCTTTGGGCCTTCTCTATGTGAAAAATGTTTTGGTACTGGGACTTATAGTGTATTCTGTATTTCTACTTAGTGCAATTCACAATGCAGGTTACACACAACCAAAATGCACTTCATCGCTTGCAGTTAGTCCAGAACTCTGCTGCGTGTCTTTTATCGGGGAGCAGGAAGCGTCATCACATCACTTATCCAGATTTATTCCCCCCCACGCGCTCTGAGGTCCGAGGGCTCCAGCTGCAGCTCATGGTACCTAAGACAAGACTTAAATCCAGGATGGACAGGACCTTCTCTGTGGTTGGCCCAAAGCTCTGGACGCTCTGCTCCTCCATGTCCGAACTGCCCCCACAGTCGAGTGTTTTAAGTCTCGTCTTAAGACCCTTTTTTACTCTCTGGCTTTTAACACCGCATGAGTTGTGTGGTCCTCTGTGTCTCTATTTATTTATTTATGTATTTATTGTTTTTATCTATTTTATTCTTTTAGTACTGCCTTTTTAATTGCTTTTTGTATTTGATTGTTTTTTATTCATTTATTTTATTATTATCCTTTTATCTATTGATTCTCTTAGTCCCTTCTGTTTTAACATGATTCCGCTGACTTTTTGGAGTTGGATGTTTTTGCATTGCTGTGTGAAGGACTTTGGAAACAGTTTGGTTTATAAATTGTGCTATACAAATAAAGTTGGATTGGATTGTGCATTTTATTTTGCCAGACTGGCCCAAACAGAATATCTGTTTATGCTGTAGCTTTAAGGACAATAGCAGATATGTTTGGAAGTGAAAATATTCACCTAATATACTTCTCTAAATTCTCTAATAAGGCTGCAACCTTATTTTTTGGATAATGGGGTTCACTTGCTGGGATACATGCCAGGACGTCATTGGTCCAGTTTTATTAACAAAATAGGCCTTACCAGTCCTGCCAGATCACCTCAAACACTTCATAGTCTTTTCATTTTGCTGATTTATATTTTGTTTGTGTGAATATCAAGGTTGATACCTTTTGATTAAAAAGTTATTCAGTAACTACTGTAAGTGAAGTGAGGCCATGAATTTACTTTTTACTGTGTACGATACTCAGGTCTTAGGAGTGGTCAGGAGTTTAGTGTAGGCTAAAAACAATCCCAGTAATATGTGAAGACTCACAGATTGGAGAAGCATTTACAGATATCCGTACATCCCTGCATTCTCCTGACTAAGCTGCGACTCCCAGCCACCCCTCTGCCTCTCTGGCCCTGTCTCTTGTCATTGTCCATGCACCTGCCTGATCCAGGTGGACGTAGTGGGCAGCGAGCTGAAGTCAAGCTAATGGTTCTGCCTTCCGAGATCCCCCTGTAAGCACTTCAGACAGCGCAGCTTTGTTTTGCCATCTGGCTCCAATTGCGCTGACAAAGGCAGAGGTTCCTGCGTGAGACAATAGAGTTGAAATGAGCCCCAGTTTAATAAACGCAGGATGATGGCACGGCAAGCCACGTTTGTGCGTTATCTTAATGAGCTGTCCAAAGGAGAGTGCGCCTCCCCTTTCAAAGCACGGCCTGATTGGAACAATAACCAGTGATAACTAGGAACCCGGGCTCATTCATTTCCACTGGGGTAGGAGCCCTTTGTTGCCTTTACAGCAGCAGCAAATAATGTTTAACAAACAGTCAAGCTCCGATTCAGGGAGCGCTTGGAGAGAAAGGCTCTTAACATGCACTCAAATTCATTAAGTACACACAGGATGGCAAAGGGACATCCGTGTACACATTCTTGGACACAGTGGAACTACACAGAGCATAACACACATCATTAAAGCATATATAGATACAATTTATACGTAAACTATATCAGTCCTCTCAGAAGATTGGACTACATGAAGTTTTATAGGACAATTTCAAATGTCTTCAGCTCTAACCTGGTTTGTTTTGACTAATGCATTTGTTTACACATAGTACATCTTGATCACTAAAGCACCCAATCTTTATCAACTGTCAGGACTGAAATGATCTATGCATCTTTGTCTATATCCAGACGCTATTGTATTTATTTAATCCATAACATGCTTTTAAAGTATAGCATTTTATCTCCATCACCTGCAATGCTATTAGTATGTCAGCACTGCAGTCAGGCAATACTGAGCTTCCCTCTCCTGTGTCTTACAACTTGACTGAAATCTTTCTGGACTTCCTGTCTCCTGACCATTTAAAAATGTGATTGTTGTTCATGTCAACAATTACATATAATAAAATTCTGTATACATTACACTAGGAAAAAATTATAGATGTTAAATATGAAAACCTCCTTATAAATCTCCCTCCTGGTCATAGGGTAGAGTGATGTTATGCAGGAACTGTTTTTACATGTAGTGTGTCCATATCAGGTTTTATGTTCATCTTTTGTGTATTTTTATGTAATGCAGCCTCTGTGTCAAACACAAATTTCCTTGACAGATGAAATAATGTTGAATGTTGTTCTTGAAATGTAGCATGTATGTAAGGGTGTCCTCTGGTCCTGAGCCCTGATAAATAAGAGTTTTGTTGGGAAAGAAATTAAAAATCAATGTGACAACCCCAGAATTAAAAAAGTGCAAAACATACATTGGCCCAGACACTGTAACACTAAACATAAAATATTCATAAGAATACACATCTTCCTTTGCTTGTGACTACTTGCAGGTCACTATAAGCCATTCGGCACAGCTACAGTTTGATTTGAGAGGCTCTTGAAAAACAGCCCCAGGCGCCTTCTCTTTGCACTGGCACTTCCTCAACCACTGGGCCCTCCCAACGGTCACACATTACTGACTCAAGATATGTAAATAGAACATTCATGTTGCCTTCATTATTGGATGTGGGTCACTGGATAACTTCAAGAGTGCTAATTAAGAGTGCTCCCTGCACACGCCACTGCTCCATAGTAATGCACACATTATTCAAGTGATGCACTCTTGCACTGGTTTGCCTCAGCACCATTCGGCAACTTGATGGTAAATTAATTTGTTATCGTTTATGTCTGCACCTCATTTCATCCAACATACACCAATGACGCATTATGACCAATGTAAATAACACTTAAGGTAGCCTATGAGATATTTGAGGCACAGAAAATGAGCAAGGATTGAACAAGTTTGAGACATGCTGGGATTTTTATGTCAGGATATGTCCAAATGTGTGTTGTGAGTCAGGCTGTTGTGGTTAGGATCCATCAAATGGTTTTAAGGAAGACTTGTGGTGCTCAAAGGCAACAAAGGGTAACCCTGTATGTCAACTCTTAAAGGGTTCATGTTATGCAGTATTTTTTATCTTTGTTATAATCTTGTTTCCTCATCACAAACATACCTGGAGTTGTGTTTTGTTTCATTCACACATGTTAAACACTTTGTTCCACCTTGTGATGTCATGTTGTAATGCAAGAACTGCTTAAATTCCATGCACGTTCACTAGAATCACTTGTATGATTTTAGCCCTGGGATTGTCAATTTCTACTAAACACAAGGTAAAATGTAGTTGCTAATTTGAAAACTAAGTTGAAAACATGACATCACAAGAAAAGAGGATTTTGAGCTTTGGAGATCATGTGTGAATGAATCAAAACACAACTTTAGATGTGTTTTCAAGGTAACAACATTATAACTTAAAACTCACAAGAGTCAGTATAAGACCCCTAAGCTGCCATCCCTAAAACTGCAAAAGCTTTGATGGGTTTTGCTGGCCTGTTTGATGCTGGCGAGGGGCTAAATAGACTCATTATGACCATAGTTAAGCCATTTTTTCAGGTATAAATATCATTATATGACCACAAAACTCTGTGCTACTGTTCTGTTTTGCAGAAAGATCCATATTTTTGCAGTTGGTAAAAAGTTAAAAACATTGACACCTGCAGCCTCATCTCTCCCTTTTATCACTCATCAAGGATGCGTGGCACACGGAGTACTTGGAGGTTATCCGCTAGCCTGTGAGGGAAAGGCCACCTGATCATTGTCAGAAGCCATAGAAATAAATAGCACTTCCCTAAATCATTTGGAATAATGAGTGTTGTCAGGGCTAATAATAGCAGTCAAGCCTTGGTGTACTGTGCATCACAACAGCAGACTGGCACTCTGGTTGGCAGTTTAGACACAAGTTAGCGAGTGCTTTTGTGGAGAGACAGGGCTATTTGGGATGAGTCCTCCTGTACAGATGCCATTTACATCCTCTACCGTCCGCCCCCTGTGCCCCCTCCCTGTCATGTAATCTGGGCTCCTCTGACAGCGTAGCCAAGACCCGGTGGGAGAGTGTCTATCCATCTCGCTAGCCCAATCTGCCTCAACAGTTTGGTTCCACATGAGCACTCAGCTGCTGTGACTAATTAAATAAAGCACTGTGCCCTCTGCTTCCTGTTAGCCATGGCAAGGCTCTGGCACAGCGACGGAGCAGGGGAGAATGGGAGGGGTGAGGAAGGAGGGAAGAGCAGATAGCAACTGCAAAGACTGTTAATGCTTCACTTTCAAACAATAGACTTGAACGACTTGAAAATCGATGCAGAGATGACTTGAACTCACAACTGTACAGGAGAACAAAATCAAATAGAATTGTTTTACATTACTTGTATGTTTGCTGATTTGTTTCTCCTTTTTCTACAGCTATGACCCTACTGAAAAGCTAAACCCAGCTCAGAGAAAGGTGAGTACAATTTAAACCATTCTGCTGTCAAATCTGTGTATACAGGCAGGCCGCATGTCAGTTTTTAACCTGTTATTTCAATTGCGTGCGGCTATGCTCTGGCGAAGTTGCTCTCTCTGGAGGCTGTGGGTAAGCGCAGCTGTAATGAGGCCCGGCCACATTAATTCTGTAGACAGTCAGGAAAATGAGAAGTCTTGACATTTTGATTTCAGGAATCACACGGTCACTGGCTGATGTGACAAATCTATTACTGCATATATGCCATAGTATACTGCCACACTCAGTCACAGAACTACGAATAGCTGCAAAATGTTCACTATATTTTACATATAGCGAGGGTGAAAAAAAAACCTATTGAAATTGAAATTGAAATTCTTGCCATGTAACATTTTAAGTTACAAAATACAGTACAAATCTTAACTTTCCCTCCACTTCTGGCTCTGTTCTGCTCAAATACATTGCCTGCTCTGATATTTTGTAAGTAATTAAAGGTATAGGTGTATCGATATTGTTGCTAATTTTGATATATTGTAAGTTTTGCTTCACTAAACTACATTGTGACAGCACTAGGAATTTTGAGAAAGGATATAATGTATATAATGTAATGTAAAGGACATGTTCGTGGTTCAGATGCCCAAATTATGAGCCATACGTCGCCTATTGCATCAAACCAATCATTCCAGAAACCCTGCGATTCCCACCTTTCCTTAATGTACCACAATATCACTGATTTAACTTAAACTGTGAATATAGCAACATAAATAACTCTATCCGATCGTGTTCATTTGAATAAGTACATCCATTACATTGCTTCTCACTAAACAACACAGATTTAGATTGCAGATTCATTTGCATAATTGTCGCGCAGGTTCCTTATTGGCTTTGGTTAACTAATATTGACACTTACACTGTAGTGCCTAACTGCTGGTCCCAAAGGTAGTTTTATTTTATGCTGACTCGCAGCTACCATCACAACCCCCTCTCTATAGTCTGGCAGCTTGAGTGCGAAGGAGATAAACTGCTGTAGTCAGTGTGTGTGTGTGTGTGTGTGTGTGTATAACTTTTTCACTATGCAGCAGAAGAAACAATAGTAAAAAGATGGTGGACTTCAAGTGTTTAAGGAGGAAGGCGGTGTTCAGGACCAAGGACTGTTTCATTTAAAGAAAACAGGACTCTGACTGTACTGTTGTGATCTGTAATCTTGTTTATTGTTACTGATTATCTACACAAATTGACAGAATATTACAATGTTTGCACAAAAATAATCTTTGTTTGGAGTTGGTGCTTATCCTCGTGATACACTTTTGCACATTATTCAGTAGCTTAAAATGCAAATCAATTAACAGCAGGTTTGTCATGATAAATACTACATCGACTTATACTATATCGACTTATCAGCAGTGAACAATACTTGTGGGGTAAATATCTATTGTGGGTATTTTTTCATTGCATTTTGAGATTTGAGCTTTAGAAGGTTGAGTTATGAACTAACTGATTACAGATACAAACTATTTGCATACTAACTACACAAGTGTTACATTCTGTTATTTATTTATTTATTGCAACAATTGTTTTATTTAAGGGTTTTTTTTTACAATATTGTACATTAAGAATACTTTTTGGGTTATAATTTTGCTATGGTTTCAGTGTTATTGTTTATCGCCTTTTTTTTTTTTTTTTTAGCAATATATTGTACTTAAAAAAATTTTATTGTTTTTTTTTTTCCCAGCAAAAAAAAACTAAAAAAAAACTTGCATTCTTATCGTTAATAAACTCAAACAAATTATTTGGACGATTTAAGCCTTGTCATTACCAGTTTCTACAGAACTAAAGTAGAGATGGGCGATTCCAGGTGCTATTAACTTGAAATACCACAAATGTGTGAATGAAATGAAATAAAATAGGTATCCAGGTATGTTTTGAGGACATTATAACACAATTAAAGCTCACAAGTCACATTTGCGTAATATTGGACCTTTGGCTTGGTAATTTATTTAGTTGTAGTATACAGTATATTGCTTTTCTCACCCAGTCACTTCCTCTTCTTCCTCAAATAATCTAAAAAAGTCTTCCCCTGCAAAATGGTGTCACTGTCTGTCCAATCCACTCACAGTGTTAACCTGGAGGAACACACTGTGATATATTTGTGATGACTTTCTTAGCCCTCTGACCCGGGTCACAGAGATGCAGTAATAGTTGTTGTGTAGGTTTTTAGGCTCCGCTGATGAAACCAGAGCAGTGACACTATTGAACCCCAGGGAGACTGCCCTCCCAAATATAAACCCCAATCGTCTCTCAACTATTTCCACAGTGTTTTGCTCCCGAGTTGCTGCTGCCCGTGTTGCAGTATTACCAGACTAGTGCCAGCGCAGTATAAAGGCTGGGGGCTATTTTTAGAAGTTCGAAGTAATATAAGCATCAAAGGAGGCTGTGAGGGCAGAAGGCAGTGGATGTTTTGGGGAAGGCTGAGTGTGTCTTGTCTCAAACACAGACATTTTGTATTTGTTTTCATATGCAGCGCTGACATTTAGAGGCACTCCATCAATTTTCATTTGACAGATATTGAAATTCCTTTGTCACTCCGGTGCTGGAGTGATAACAGCTCAGTGGAGTTGGCATGTCTTTTGTCAGAAAATGAGACACAATTTGATTAATTTATCTGTGGGCTTGTTGATATTTCTTCTCTGTGCAGGACCATCGCATTTATTATTATAACAAGGGAATCCCATCTTTTTAAAAGCTCCACATTGGGAACCTCAAGCAGAGAGATTCTTTATGTGCAGGACTTTTACTCTCCATTAGCATAAGGTTTGTACCCCTAAGTCTGTGAGTGTTTTATTGCTTTCTGATTTGTCACTGCCTTGAAGTTGCATCATA
>KN496491.1:3484-14572 GCA_000787155.1 Scartelaos histophorus | reverse complement strand
TTCAATATCGTGCAGCCCTAGACAGTATGTATAATGTCTTAATATTGTGCATGAGCTTTACCACAATATCCTGATAAATATCGTACCGTGACAATACTGTATCATGTGGATGTCTTTACAGCCCGAGTATCACCACATGACGTCACAGGGTGGAACAGGGTGTTTATAGTTTGAGAGAAGAACTGTGAATGAAACTAAACGATGAGGAAACCACATTATAACATCAGCAAATGGAGTAATATGGACCCTTTAAGGTTAAGGTACAGTTAATTGCCCGATGGGGACATTTCTTTGTTTTCTTCTCTTGTTATAAAGTGATTCAATCCAATGAAAGTGACAAAGACAAAAGAAACAAAACCAGGAACACAAGTTTGGCGGACACTTTTCCATATACAATATCCATTTTTCCCATTTCTTCTTCATTTGTGCTTCTTGCAATCTCAGTCTCAGTAGTTGTGTTCCTGGATATTTTTTTAGCAGCTAATAACACCACTTTAAACAGATAAATATCACTAAAGGGGGACTAAAGGGGACATTTCTATTCTGTTTTCAAACCATTCTTCACTGTTATTGGGGCAAGACCCATTTCCAGATCCTGAACTAGACTTGGTCAGGACTAACTTCTCTGGAAGATTTTACCTAATGTGTACAGATATAAATGTTCAACACTGAATACCTGCAGTAAAATGCCACAAAGGTTTATCAGAGTACTGTATTATGGATACTTAGGAGTATTATATGTTAAAAAGGATTAAAAGCGGATTTGTGTTTGTGTCACTGTTTGTTCTTTACTTATCGATGACCAGAGAAGAGAAAAATCATGCATAAAATCACCACAAGAGCAGTATTTTATGATTATTTCTAAATCTAATTCTAATTCTGTACAGTTTTAGGCGCCAGATTATTTTTTTTCCTTCATCTTAATTTCAAAAGGCTGTAACTTCCTAACTGAGAAGGCTTCTGTAAAGTACACTCCAACGTTTCATCCTTCTCCCATTTAAAAGTTTCTGAACAGAGCCGCAGATCTGGTGACTAAACCGTGCAGAAGTTGGTGGGTTTTGGAGCAGGCCTCAGCAGATTGGAGGTCCTCACATAATCGGGCTCATATAACACCTTGTTCACGTGGGTTGCCAGATCCTGTCGACCAATCCTAAACATGAATGAGAGGCTTCGGCCGCAGAACGCCGGCGCTGCGGGGGAGGCGCTCACTTACCATATTTACCCTGCACTTGGGAGAGAAACTGCACACAAACGGACCTGTTCTGTGCAGCTACTGATTTTCACGCTTCAAGCTGCGTTTTCTGGATTCTCGTCTTTCCCTGAGAATGTGGTGACGCATTATATTAAGGCAAGATTTAGGGGTTGAATGAGAACTGAATGGAGTATGAACACTTTAAAACATGGCTCAGACTTGGAGAGGTTAAAGAGTGTGTCCTATATTACGCTTTTAAACCGGGTTAGAATCTTATTTCCTCCTCAAAAACAGACCTGGAGTTGTGTTTTGCTTCGTTCACACATTTGAATAATCCTGCATTATTTGTCGGTCTACATTTCCAAAGCTCAAAGTGCTCTGTTCCACCTTATGATGTCAAGAAGTGGTATTTTTCAAGTTAACGTCTACATTTTAGCTTTTGTTCAGTAGAAATGGGCAATTCCAGAGGTGAAATTATCCAAATAATTCTAGTTAAAGGGACAATCCAGTGCTTTGTACATAGGACCTCATTTAAAACTCTAAGAGATTTAAAGCTCTCATGTAAACCAAGCAAATAAGGAGCATTTAAACACTTAATTCCTAAAGATTATTTGGAATGAAACTTTATTCTGAATTAAGTGGGTGGTTTATTCTGATTTTAAAGCTGATTGAATTCATTTCTCAATTATTTTTAACGTTTTATTCCGCTTGAAAAATAGTCACGGTCGTTGAGTTCATGTTCGTTGTGTCGCCCTTTTGACGTGATGACGCACTTTGGTATCAAACCAAAATCATTTTTATAACAATTGCGCTGGAAGAACTAGAGCAAGAGCAGTAAGAAAAAACTAAACGCCAGTAGAAGCTGATTCTGTGTAAATACGTTCGTGTCCCTGTCCAATCAGAACCTTGATCTGATGTGTTTTCCATGTAAACCTTAATTTGGAATGATTATTTCCATGTAGACATGAAGGAGAACATTTTAAATCTGATTATTTAGTTCAGAATAATTAAATTCAGAATTAAAACATCATGTAAACGTGGCCATTTCCTAGTCAGTGTTAAAGACGTGTGGAGTCATTTTTAAAAATATTCCATCCAGTCCTTACTTTTGCAGATTCCACTGGTGCTGAGCTCACGCCTGCCAACTTACCCACTCCACAAAACACTCGAAGCAAATCTATTATAACGCCAGACTGTGATGTGACTGTCTGTGCTGTCAGAATAATGTTTGAAATAAAACTAACCTTGTATCGCATGAATCGACACATGTTGAGAGACTATTTTCTCAGCAGCAGCGGTGATATCAGTCCGCCACTGCCAAGTTTAGTTTTTTTTTATTTTTTATTTTATTGACATTTTTAGTTTAGAACAAATATTATACCATGATAAAAGCAAAGAAAACTGACATGGGCAAGCTTATTGTTGGTGTCAAATGACCATTAAAATACAGTTCAAGCATCACTTAAAATAAAAAAGGAATATAAATTAAATAAACACAAATAAATAGATTTAACTTCAAATTTTACAACAATTTATACAACAAAAAACAAGAAAAAAGAGGGTAGATAGAGAGGGTTGACAATAGGGTATACAAATACAAAATATTCCAGAAAAATGTCCACAATTACAACCTATGACAACATTGTTTTCTTTTTCAGGGGTCAACTGCTGCTGACATAAATCCTTCAAATACAACGTTGGTTTTACTTCTAAAAATATTCTTTCGACACAGACATTTACATCGACAGTCTGGAGTTATAACCGTTTTGCTTTGGGTGTTTTGTGGAGTGGGTAAGTCTGTTTTTAGTGTCATGCTAACTAAACCCATTGACATGCACTAGCCTAGCACCAGCGACCTCTGCAAATACAAGGACTGGACTGATTATTTTAAAAAGTGACACCACACGTCTACAACATTCCGGCTCTTGTTAAGGTGTATGGACTTTAAAAACACAGTGGAGCACTTCCTGTATTCCCATAAGTGTTTTCTACTTGAGAGAACTGCAGGATTTGTGCGTTAAACGTGTGAATGAAGCAAAATGCAACTCCGGGTTTGTTAATTTCTGACGCTCTGACTTCTCCGTCCCTTTTCTCTCCATGCTAAGTCACTGCCCCTTCAGAGCGCAATCACAAGACGATGAGCTTTAAAGAAACTACTGCACATCTTACCAGGTTTGTGAACTTGTAGCGTTGGTTTTGAGTGTAAAATTGTCATCGTACATAAGGAGAAGTTAGAATAGTAAAAGCAAAATGACTCAAAAATGAAAGAACGACTTATAAAACCACTTAAGGCACATTTTCGATGAGAGAACATTGTTATAACGTGGTCGATTTTGCATAATATCCCCTCTTTATGCTGATTTACTATATTTACCACGCTTCCCCCCCGTGTGGTCATGATATTTTTAACTGGTCAGTGTATGATTCTCGATGGACTATTTCCTTAGTTTCAAAGAACCGCTCCGTCTTTTCATCTGCTGCTTTTAAGTTCGGGCCTGAGCTCCGAATCCCACAGAGGTAGATGAAACATGAACTCCACCGCGGAGCCCGATCGTGTGGTCCGGAGATGTGATCCGTGCGGAGGGCGGCAAATCCTTTTATCGCGTGGCCTCTGTCGTGATGTCAGCTCTGCCCACCTCCCACAGAGAAGAACAGACACCTGCACATGGACGGGGAAGGAGGCTGCACCCTAGAGAGATTCTCAGTTGACTTGAAACGTGTTCTGCTTGATTAGTTGACTAAAAATGGGGCTATTCCTGATCAAAATGCACTCACAAGACCTGCACACCACCATCGAAATTCATGCAAAAACATTTATTTACACAGATTAGTATTACCGGGCAGGGATTGATTTGTTTTTGTGTTCCCAAATTTAATTTTACGTCCCATTTTTGTCCACTGAGTAAAACATCTGCATATGCAAAGAGTGTGTGGATTAAATTTGCATCCATGTGAGTTAAAAAGAAAAGAAAAATTAAAAAATACAAGTTGTTGTGTCCTTAGAAAAGGCACAAACTTTGCCTAATATGAAAGTGGTGTGTGTGAGTGCTGTTGTCCCAGGGCAGATGTAATTACAGTTATGAGTAATGAATAGTGCACTGTAAAGCATTTTTGAGTGATATAAATCTGATTGATTACCCTAAATTACAAACTATAGAGCGCACCTGAATATAAGTGGACACCTGCGGCTTATATACAGTGCTGGCCAAAAGTATTGGCACCCCTGCAATTCTGTCAGATAATGCTCAATTTCTCCCAGAAAATGATTGCAATTACAAATGCTTTGGTAGTAATATCTTCATTTAATTTTGCTTGCAATGAAAAAACACAAAAGAGAATGAAAAAAAAAAATGAAATCAATTATCATTTTACACAAAACTCCAAAAATGGGGCGGACAAGAGTATTGGCAGCCTTTGAAAAATCACGTGTTGCTTCTCTAATTTGTGTAATTAACAGCACCAGTTACTTACATGTGGTACACAACAGGTGGTGGCAATAACTAAATCACACCTGCAGCCAGTTCAAATGGATTCAAGTTGACTCATTTTCATTTATTTTGCTTGCAATAAAAAAAAAAGTGGACAGAGGTTATTACTACCAAAGCATTTGTAATTGCAATCATTTTCTGGGAGAAATTGAGCATTATCTGACAGAATTGCAGGGGTGCCAATACTTTTGGCCAGCACTGTAACTCTCTGTGTTGGTGTGTTGTCTGGAAAAGGGAAGAGGGGCAGATAACATAAGACAATACTCTTTCAGCTTCTTTTCATTCATTTTTTTATTTCGATGTAAAATAAACAAATAAAAACTGAAACTGTTCGAAGAAGTGACTTATCTGGGAGTCACACTGGACCCACAACTATTGTTCAAAACACATGTCAAAAGAACAGTGGATAAAATCAAATATAATTGATCTAATTTTTGTGACATTAGAAATAAACTAACATCCTCTACAATTAGGTATTTAAATTCAATGAGTTTGCCGCACCTAAATTATTGCATTATTGGTTGGACTCCGACAAGCAAAACTACTCTTATCTATTAAAAAAAAAAAAAGCACTTAAGGTATTTAGACAAAAAGCCCACTATCCCAGGGAAGACCCAGGACACACTGGAGGGACTATGTCTCCCGACTGGCCTGGGAACACCTCGGGGTTCTCCCGGAGGAGCTGGAGGAAGTGTCTGGGGTGAGGGAAGTCTGGGAGTCCCTGCTTAGACTGAGGCCCCCGCGACCCGGCCCCGGATAAACAGAAGAAGATGGATGGACGGGATAACTGTTTTAGCGCTGACAGCATCGCTCGCTAACGCTGCAACTTCATTTAACTCTAGATCCATGAGTTCACTGCACAGACAGCGGCATTTTCTGCACTTCTTCCATATATTAGTTGCACCGTTGGGTTCAAAGTGCGAGAAAAAAGTAGCGGCTTATACTCTGAAAAGTGCAGTATTAACTTGTTATAGACAGGGCCAAGTAACTTGAAGATAAAGAGCTCTGTTACGAAAAATGTTCTGTCAGGAAGGAGACTCAAAAGCGCTTTTTCTTCTTATTTTTTTTTTAGTGCAATCACATATTAAAATGTTTTCTAATATTTAAAAAAAGAGCCAGGTTTTCCCAGGAGAACTCTCTTTGGGTCACATCGGCCACACTGCAAGGCTCTTTTTTGTGTCCATAGACGTCAGGGGGAGACGATGGACGTTTCAAACACCCTGAAAATACCTTGAACCATCACAGGGACTTACAAAAAACAAAGAAGTTAGTTGTTTTTTGCTCTAATACTTCATCTCTCCAAAACTCCCGCGATGCTCCTCCACTCACAAAGGCAGACGCACAATAAGAAGCTTGTGTCTCCTCCAAAATCTTCAGTCACACTCGAAACATCTGACCGCTCGCTGGACTGGCACTGGCTCAGTCCCATCTCCTGTGAACTGTATGCTCCGGAAGTGAATTCGATTAAGAACGAAGTGAGAAACTGGATATTCTTCTTGGCAAAACATGATGAGAAAAGCTTGATACATAGACGATAATTGGATTTTGAGTACTACATTGTTTTTAGTTACACATTCAACCTACAATACACAATCTGAGCTTTACATCTTAACAGTAACATGCCTGGAGTTGTTTTGTTTCATTCACACATTTAAGTAGTCCTTTATTGTAAGAGTTGTTCAGTAGATAAACTAAAAAATAGGTCACACCAGAGCTGATAGTAAAAAATAAAATGTCTAGAGCCCTGAAATGTTGACAGATCATGTTTTAGTCATGGACTGCACAGACATGTTGGTACTATTCATGTATGAAATGAAAGAAACTGGTAGCATTTTTGAAGTGAATAAAATTGCTGACACAGTTTACTGCAGAGTTGTCTTTATTGGCTAGTATCAACATAAAGTAGGGAGATACTCAAAGTGCTTTACAGAACAAGAAAAATAATAATAATCAAACGTTTTGGTTTGGTTGGGACATTCTGTTTTACTCCTCCACCAGGCTGTTGCTCTAAACACCGACAACACAACTGGTATTTTGCACTTTAGAAATGGTTTCATTGAAAACTGAAGGCAAATGATGGACTAATATAACTGTTATACTCATTTCTGAAAACATAGGTTATTGGGAGTTATTTTATGAGCATTTTCTACAATATTGCAGTAAATATCGTACTGTGAGATTCATACGGAAATATTATATTAGAGAGGGTGTCATTACTTTCCTACTACTAGGGTGGGTGATTTTTAAAACTCGATATGCATTTTGACATATCGTGTGTGTATATAGATATAATGCTTATATTTAATCCTGATTTCGCCGCTTCGCTTGTTTCTTTCTTCGCTTCGCTTTTCTTCCTCCTTCCCTTGTTTGTTTCATTCAAAGCTCCTTAACAGCCGAGAGGAAACACAACTCGTCTCTAAATGCCGAAAATTGGTGTCAGTCACGAACCTTTTCCACCATTTCCACTCGTTGTGCCCTGATACCAGCTTTTTTTCAGCGCTTATAGTTTATGCAAATGAGCCATGCAGTTTTAAGTTTCATTTCTGTAAAACAAATGTGCTCAAAGCTGAATTAAACACATTAGAATCTCAAACGGGCTGATGTGGCTCTATAGTCTGCATGGTTTATGTTGTAAAGTTTAATAATGTAAAGTGTATTTAAATGAAATAAAGAATCTGCTGCAGTTTTACTTGTACAATAGTGTTTGGAAACGTTTCGTTCTGTGCAGTGGCTTGTGGGAAACCTCGTAGCTCCACCTCTGGTTCCACCTTTAAATAAGGAACCTCCCTAACTTCCTCTGCTACAGGAGCTCATGGTTCTGGTTATCATATGACAGAATGAATGCAAATATGAGGCAATATGTATTATTTCTTACTTTATTTGACAGTTAAATAATTTTTATATACAGTTTTTTTGCAGAAGCACTTTGTTCCTACATGAACTGCCAACCTCTTTGCACTTTAATAAAAAAAAAAACATTTAAAAGCTTTGAGGAATTTGGCATTTTTGTTTTTGCAGTAGTTTTTGCGGGGTTGTTCTACAGATATTGAGATACACATCATATATCGAGATATAGCTAAATATATCGCGGTATATTTTTGCTCCCAATCGCCCAGCGCTACCTACTACCAAACTTTGAATATAAGTAAAACATGACAAACTGTGTTACATAACCTTTCCTCCTGTAAAATGTTCTTTTAAAGTTAGCAGAAGTAAAAAGTCCAATCATATTGTCCAAAATTGTATCTGAGATCCGCTCCAGTATTCAGTGTAACAATATCATTGCAACCGTATGTACATGAACTTTGCTTCTCACGCTGCGGTTTTGTCAAGGTGAATGTGCAGAGAAATTCAAATAGCATGAACTATTTTCTTATTTTATTTTACCTTTTTTGACTATTAGGTCCCACTGAGATTCAGACTTTCTTATTCAACAGGGACCTGGCCAAGGCTGCAGCAACACAATCGATACAAAAGAGTAAAATCACAAAAAGTTTCATATTATAAAACCACTTGCAACTCTCACTAAAAAACAGACTGTCATGTTTAGAGCCGAAAGGACCCAAAAGGCAGTTCTGCACTTGCATAATTGAATTAAAACTTTAACAAAAATCAGAATAACAAGCGAACGCAAACATCCGGACAGATACAGACGAACAAGAAGAAACTCAAAACACACACAAATACAGAAATTACAAAATAAAACTGGGTCAAGGATAATAAAATAACTCATACATACTTGCTGCTATTCATTACATAGTGGAATTGACAATAAAGTTTAGCCGATATTTGCCGATATTTAAACAATGACCTCGAATTGTCATAGTAGCTGCATAAACTTTTTTTTTTCAAGCGTCCCACTACTCCAACATTTTTTTCCATTATCAAAGCATCAGAACGTTACTATTTTCAAACATTCCGCTTTTCTGACATGAATAATATTGCTCCCATATATCTTAAGATGCTTGTAAATTTGATCAGAGAATACGTCAGCCACGTAGGATGTCAGATGGTGGGAAAATGACCAAACTGAGCCATGGGAAATACGTACATTTACAAAAAAGAGCATAGGCCTTTGGGAAAATATCTAAAACGGAGGCTGTATGGGCCTCCAGAGAACACCATATGTCCTAAATAAATAACCAATCACGTTCAATAAGATGAATCTCTCGCAGCCAAAAACACACATTTAACACGTCGGAATAGTGATAAAAAAATGTCGGAAAACTAGAACGTCTAAATGGAGACGTACAGTTCTTGATCACTGAACATTTTACAATTCTCTTGAACTTATCACGTGACATTGTAGATTCCAATTTAAGATATTTCGAAGGAAAAGGCAGATTTTCATAGAGATGGTGAAGAGGAACTGTAAGGAAAAACGAAACCGCTAATTAAGTTTACGGAAGGTTCCCCAGTACGACTTAACTAACTGAACATTGCACTGTTTTGGAGTAGAAAATAAGACTCGGACGAAAATACATTCTCACTGATTAAACGTTTCTTACCTCAAAGAAAGGCAAAAGTGAGTAAGCAGCTCCTGGATGACAGGCTGAAACAACAGAAACAGTAGAAGTTTAAATAGACAATCATTTTCCTTCTCCGGCTAAAAGTGACAGCGGCATTTTGAGTAAGGATCGTCTCCGCCGTCTTGTTTACCACAACCTTTTGAGCAGCAATAAATGAATTCAACAGCATATCCTTTTTTATTTTCTTTACTTTTTGTTGGGTCGCAAAGGCCTCATTGGACAGAACAGCCGAATTGTGAAATTGGCTTAAAGCGCATGACAGGTTTTCATGTTTTTCTAGATCTGACTTGGTTTGGTGGCTTAGTACCTGTGGTCGATATTTACTAGAGTTTTATATCAGTTAAATGGCAGTTTGTGGGAAAAACAAACTGAGAAGAAACAGACAAGAACAGAAGACCACACACAACAAAAACATATTAAATAATTAAACAGTCACAGTAATAAGCAGTGTTTAGTAGAAGTTGAACCATTCCAGAGTATTTGTCTTGTTATTGGACAGCAGAGGTTGAACAGTTCAGTTTAATGGTATTTGTATTATTATTATTGTCTGGAGTAGTGTTAAATACCAAGGAGTGACAGGTTCAGTAATAAATTAAAAAAAAAAAAAAAGGTCCATGGAAGGAAGTGGGTAAGTGTGATTTGTCTTACTGCATATCTGGGAAGCTCATCAAGAGGATGGTTGAGAGTTTGCAGTTGATTTTCAGTTTCTTTTCAGTCCATACAAAAAACCTAACCTATGAAGGTCAAAGGTCGGATAAAAATTTGCCTAAATAATAATCTATATGCAAAATAAATACAGTGATATACATTGGTGAAGTGTAAGTTTAATCCAGTAATTTCAGTTATCTTCACTTCATCAATAAGTCATCAAAGAAAAAGTGCACTTTTCATATCAAAAATAATCGTTCTCTATAATTCAAATTACTTAAGTAGAAATTAAAATATGATGATTCGACTAATATTTACAGTTGCGCAACAAAATCAAAAGTCGCAGCTTCATCATTTCACTGGTATTTAATGAGAAAACAAAATAGAACCCCAGTCTGCTCATTTAGCGTTCTCCTATAAAGTTAGCAAAATAGGCTAAACCAATTTTTTTAAAAATAAATCAGCCATTGCTTCTAGTAAACTAAAGTGCGAGCTACATTTCGGGTCGAATTCAACTAAAAAATGTTCAGTATTTAATTAACACAGTTGGTGATTTTAAAACTCCGAGCGCGAGCACACAGCGCTAATGTACACCAGGTGCTAATGGGGTTTTGAACAGGAGCGGCAGTGACGCTAAGGAGCTAAGCGCTAGTGTTTAATAACATAAATACATCTGCTAACTATAAAAGTAGCTACCGATTTGTTTAATAACTCACCGTTGAGAAGAATGCTGTCTGGAATAAGGAATAGTGAGGAGCAGAGGAGGAGATGGGAAAGTGACCTTTGACCCCACAGGTTAAAGGAACAGACAGGAAGCAGACCATCAAAATAAGAGTTCTGGGAAATGTGGGTGACAAAATGTACAAAAATACAGGAAGAAAAATCTCAAACTGTCAACACGCAAAATTCCATCCAAAATGCAAGAAAGTTACAACATAAAACTTTTTGCTTGGTCCATCACCTGCTTGTTTCTATGGATACGTCATTGCTCCGCCTGGAATGTTCCACAGTATGACATTAAACAAGCTCTACTTCACATGTATCCAATTACAGGTGGTTTATTATAGTATTTTATATCAAAAATACCTACAAACGGGCATTTTCTGACTGTGAGCAGGGTCGCCTCTCCACAGATCTGACCTGTAACTTGGTCTGGTTTGATCTCCATGAAGACAGAAAGATTTAATTCCAGACTGTGAAACATTCCAGACAAAGCAATAACAAAAGAAAA
>JACN01152773.1:0-13141 GCA_000787155.1 Scartelaos histophorus | reverse complement strand
TTCAATATCGTGCAGCCCTAACTTCCATTATTACAGAGATATAATGTCCTACCTTAGAAATGAATGTCCCTTTGTCTCCATGTGATTTTATTCTGTGTAAAATCAGCTTCCCTGTAGTTTTGAGTCTATGAACATGTTCTGAAATGTCCCTTCGTGTCAGAATATCCACAGTTTCGACAATAAACCCGAATTTTTTCCTTCTTCTGCAGCTTCCTTTGGAGGAGGAGTACGACCTGAGCGACGTGGACCTGGACGAAGACTTTGACAAAGACGAATTATGAGCCCCGATCTCAGCCCGGACTTTTCCCCGGACTGGACCTGGTCTGGGGCTGGTCTTTGGTCCCACAGGCCACGCCTCCTCTCTCCTGTGGACGATCGGGAGGCGCCTGCAGTTACTGAAACGACTCCAAGACTCCAAGACCTGTCTGGAACCCGGGGCATGTGCGATCGGCCACAGCGCTGCGAAAGAACTTTACACGAACTGCTCACGTTTCTACTTTCTCTCTTTTTATTTAAGTGTTGTCGTGCTGAGGCGTCGCGCAGTCCACAGAACGACACAGATGAAGTCCCATTGTGAATACTCTGAATGATTGTGCTGAAATAAATATTTGAACATTTGTGGAAAAAATAACTATCCATGTTTGAGGTGCCTTCAGCTCCGGCTCCTCCTGTAGACGACGCGAAACTTGGCAAAGCGAAACTCGAACCAAACGTATAAATCGTCCAAATTCTCAGTGTAAAAATGACTCTGTTGGTTAAACTTGTCCGAGTTAACGGGATCAGCCGCACGTGGAATATTTAAACCGATTCCAGCTTCCACTTTGACTTCAAAAATAAGAAAATCCGAGAAGAAACTTTGTCTTAAACGGTTCATGAAATCCCTCTTTAACCTTTAATTTAACAGCGCGCTACGTAACCGACGCCCTTTTCTTGCCCGTTTCCGTGGAGACTGCGTTGCCCTGAAATGTTCCACGCTTAAGCATTTAATTTATCGCTTGCTTTTTGCCGTTTTTTTGGAACAATCCGGGCAACGCAAACGCTTTAAGTCTTTACTCACGAGCTAAATCTTGTCGTCGTTTCTGCTCTTTTTGGGATTTTTTGCCGCGAAACCTTCATCTTTTTGTTTGTTTTCTCTGATGTAAGAAGTACTTTCCTACAGAGGGACGATCGGACTACGTCACTTGGAATTTTACTGCCAGAAAGATCCTCTGTCCGGTCTGGTTTCATGTCAGTGTCTCGTCGATTTCAGCAGATTTCAGGCTCTCTCGGGGGGCGGGGACAGGTGTATCAATCAGGTATAAGCGAATGTCCAGCTACTGAAGTTTGAGCCATTTCTTTTTCGTTTTTTTACCTCACTTACTAATGTTCATCGAGCACCATACTTATTTACCCAGGACAGTCCCAGCCTCACTTACTAATGTTCATCGAGCACCACACCTGTTATGGAGACCAGACATTCTTATTTACCTGGGACGGTCCCAGTTTTGAGTTCTGTCCCAGCGGATTTATCCAAAACCACTGATTTGTCCAAGTTTTCTATAAGAAATATCAAAGGTTTCCCTATTTTTGACTTGCCAACAGTAAAGAGAGGCATAAATTGGAATTGGTTTTGGTAAAATACAAAAAAAAACTGCTTAAAAACAACCAAAACGCAAAGGAAATGTGAATGTACTGACTCAAGTTTTCCTTAATGACGCACTCGTTTCACAGTTTTATTACAAACCGACGTAAAACCGGGAGTGTCTCGGATTATTTTTGAAATTCTGGGCGACATCCACTGCGCTGATGAACAAATAATCCGTCTTTTAAGCCAAAATACCGAACAATGTAGTGAAACGAGAACAACGGTCCAGCCAAAGCTTTTAAATCTCAACTCGGTCGTTCATTTAGACGTCGTGGATTCAAGTCATTTTCACCAAGTCCGGTTTTTTGCCCTTTTTAAATGAGGCTATTTGACCATCTGCACCTTTTTAAACCATTTCAGAGTTTCTGTATTGTTTTGTGTGTCCATCTTTTCCCTCCATGTGTCTGTTTAAACCTGAGCTGTGGGTCTGGGGTCCGGGGTCGGGGGGGACGACGTGGGGTTAATGTGGGACGACTCCTTGTGTAGATTTTTCTTACACGACTTTATTTGAAATGTGTGAACCAAATGACATTTTGTTACAAAAATAAAAAGGACTAAAAACAGCCACAGTCTGGGCGCATACATACAAACGCTGAACACGACTGGGAAAGGCAGAGCGCATGCAAAGAAAGTTCTGTCCAGGGAACTGAAGCCACTTTAAAGCTCCACTGTGAAACTTTTCTGGTCTGCCACCTTTGTCTCTATGAACATTTTATCATGACACAAAAATTTACTCATTCTGAAAACCTCTTTCTTTGAACAACACAATAAGATTTTTCACAATAAACTAGTACAGAGTAGGGTTGCACGATATATCGAAAAAATATCGTCATCGCGATAATGGCACATGCGATATCCACATCGCCAAGATGCGCGATATTTTTTAATTGTTTTATGTGTAAATCGTGAGTTTATTGCGTTCTGGAGTTCACAATTCCGACGCGCCCTTAAACGTAATGTTTTGCTAGCTAGAGCGAGCGCGTGGACTCGCAGTGCATGATGGGAAAACACTACAGTCACCATGGCGGGTAATGAAGAAGTCAGTGAAGACGACAACAGCCAACAACTTGTGCCTAAAAAGCACAGCAGCTCCGGAATTTGGGACTTTGGCTTCAGACGGGACGACGTGTCACAGACGCAAGTGCTGTGCAAGTCGTGCCGGAAAGTTAGCGCAACGTCGAGAGGAAACACGACGAACTTACACAGCCACCTCGAACGCAACCAGAGGGAGCTATACAGTGATTTTATTCAGTCAAAAACTTCAGCAACCAATGTTACGCAGGTACAGTCGCAAAAACATCTGTAATAAAGTTGTGGCCTACGGCTGTTCTCCTAACAAGTTTAATACTTTGCAGGAGCTTATTCTTAGTTTTCTAGCCATGTGGAACACAGGTAAACGTCATAGAGGCAAACATGTGAATGTACCAAGCATTTTTTTTTAGGTTAAAAGAAAATATCACAATAATATCGTTATCGCAATGCTTGACACCCGTATCGCATATCGCATTCATTTTCAATATCGTGCAGCCCTAGTACTGATGACTCTCTGGTTTGCGATACTTTTAAAAACCCTTGTGCTGCGATGTTGTTACTTTGCCCAGAATGTTCCGCAGTATTTCATCCAGACGAGCTGCCGGTGCCACCTGGTCAGATCTGCGGAGCGGCCGCCCCGCTCACACTGGGAATAAAGGGGTTTTTCGATGTACTTTTGAGCAATAAAAAACCTTTGGGTAAACGCTAAAAAAAAAGCTAAATGTGAAACGTTCCAGGTGATCCAAAACATCTCCATGGCGACACCAGAAATGTTACAGAGTGCAAGTTTATCTAGAGTCGTGCAATTTATAGAAAAGTGTTTGAAATAAAAGCATCGATTAACCAAATAGTCTCAACTTCCCCAAGAGATTGAAGCGAAATAACCTGTTTTGAAGGTATTCTGCGAAATAATAAATGTTTGGGGGTCCGTCACCTGCTTGTTTCTATGGAGATGTCATTACTGTGCCTGGAATGTTCCACAGTGTGACTTTAAAGGGCTCGACTTTACATTTATTCAATTACAGGTGGTTTAGAGCTCGAAAATACCTAGAAAAACAGGCGTTCTGACGGTGAGCGGGTTCGCCCTTCCTCCACAGATCTGACCTGTAACTTGGTCCACTTCGGTCTCCATGACAACCAAACCGGACCAGGGTGACAGTATCTCAGTTGGTGAAAGTTTATCCGGCGATCTGAAGTTTAGCGGTTCTTGACGTAAAGATCCTCTGACGGATCCGCTGACCCACAGGTCGGCGGTGCGATTCCGGCACCCACAGATGAATGCTAATGTGGTGTCCTCGGGCAAGACACTTAAGCCACCTCGCCCCCTGCGTCTGAGTACGCCCGAGGTATGAACGGGTGAGCGGTTCGCTGTCGTAAAGTGTCTTGAAGTTGGAAAACCGGTGAATAAAAATGTGACCGGTTTGAGACCAAGACAGAAAGTCGGTTTAATGCTGAACTGCGAAACATTCCAGACGAAGCAACAACGTCTAGATGCAGAAAAGATGTTCACGGACTCTCCACCAGAAAATTTACACAATGCACCTTTAGCAATACAGCTAATCAAAGTTTACACAGATCAATATGAGCCAGCGTAACATAAGCAGAATCATAATACTTCAAAGTCCTTCAGTATAAATAAGAGTTATGGCACAAAGTCACGTATAAAACTCCCACAGACCGTGTTAAGTGATTAAGTGTCCCGGTTAAGACCTAGAAACACTTCAGAAAATGTCTTCAAAGTAGTGGAATGATCTGTCCATGCAGCAAGATCGTTTTATTTTTGGCCAGATCAGAGGAATTTGCAGTGTAAACATGTAGAAAAAGGATTTTTAACAAGTTTCTAACAAAAACGACGACATTCAAGTGTTCGGGTAAGAAAATTAGACTGGAGTTTTGTCACAGCTTCAGTAAAAAAGGTGTTTTTAACCGTTTAAAAGTGTAAAATGATGAAAACGTAAGGTGAAAAGTGGGCGGGAAAAGAAGTCACTACAAAATGAGGTGATTTAGGTTGTTTTTTTTAAAATAAACGATCAGAAATGGTTCATCTTTGTGTTTTCTTCAGTTATTTCATTACTGGTTTACTGAAAGTTTTCATTCATTCGCGGTCTGCAGGGAAGGGAAAAGTCCACAAAAGTGAACCTGGTGTTAAAAGGCGACACTATTAAACAGTTCACTGCTTTATTTTGCTTGTAAGTATAAAATAGTTTTACTTAAAAAGTCCTGGTAGGAGTTTGAGTCGTTTTGGGAAAGAAAATGCGATGAATATATCTGTTACTTGAGTTCGCATGCGCTAAGTCCAGCTCCACGTGCAAATTCCTCAGATCTGGCCACAATTTTTTTTTTAAACTTTAAGCAGGTTTTTCTTCTTGTTTTCAGATTTATTCTCGACTTACTCGTTCTGAGGCGGCTTCATTCTAGTCCAGAGGGAGTTTATTTTAAGAGAACATGTCCAATAAAATCCGAGGTCATGATTCTTTATTGGAAAAAGGTGGGTCTGGATGCTTCCTGGATGCTTGGAGGGACGCCTCAGGGTCCCTCTGGAGGA
Source organism: Scartelaos histophorus (assembly GCA_000787155.1). Lineage (NCBI taxonomy): Eukaryota > Metazoa > Chordata > Actinopteri > Gobiiformes > Gobiidae > Scartelaos > Scartelaos histophorus. The sequence continues at coordinate 7,940 of JACN01152773.1, read as the reverse complement.
GCTGGAGGAAGTCCTTGCTTAGACTGATGCCCCAACGACCCGGCCCCGGATGAACGGAAGAAAATGGACGGACGTCACGTAAAACAGATCATTTCACACTTTTAAGTCATTTTCTGGTAGATTTGAGTGTTTATATCTTAAGTTTTGGCCAAGTTTTTTCACAGAGCAGTTTTGAAAAATAAGGATCCTGCTTCTTCTGGCCACGGTAAAACCCAGAAAGAGTCTCCTGGTTCCTCAAAATCCAGGAGATTGTCAAATCCAGGAGGCATCTACATATTTTCTTTCTATTTTTGTAGTTTTGATTTTATTTGATGACCAAATTTGAGCAATTTTCCTTATTCCTTCATGTTACAATCTCCGTGCTGCACTTTGGAAACTGCTTTGTTGGATTTGGATTTACACGGACTTTCACAAAACCAGGATACTGAAAAAAGCCGATCATAACCGGGATACTCCAGAGTGGTGTTCTTGGTTATTGTCCACAGGAAGGCCACTTTACATTTCCTTCCAAAGCAGCGAGTTTTTAAGATCGAGGAACGTCCGGACTTCCTCGGAGCTGAAAACGTGTCCGGCCGCAGTGCAGATCGTTATAAAGCTTTGTTTGGATAATTAGGACGCTCGGAATGTGTTTGGAAAGTGAGGAAACCCTGGACCCGCCGCAGAACATTTCAAATCTCCAGTTTTGTTTTTCACTCCAGGAAAAAAGGAGGCAGGAAAAGGAAAAGAAGGGAAGACAGAAAGAAGAAGGTGAGAAGAGCGAAAGAGAGAAAGGATCGTATAATATCTGCTTTTCGCCTTTTTAAAACCCCGTACGACGCCTTGAAAGTCCAAAAATGAGTTCAGACCTGCTCTCCCACCGTAGAAAACAAAGAACGACTAAATCCCGATGAAAATTCCATGATCCAATGACTCTTCTGCGGTTTGGCGGCGGGTTAAATACTGGAGATCCACGGTTTAAAAGCCGGACGAGATCTACTGCACACAGAGGCATTTGTACAGAAGTCCCAGAAGTCCACAGAAGCAGAAGAGCGTTCAGCTGTGGGTCCACTCCAGAATGTAAACATGAAGGTCACGAGGAGGACACGGGTGGATTTAACGGACATGACGGACCTGAAGGACATGGAAAGGACAGGAGGAACGTGAAGAAACGTGATGGACAAAACGGGGATATTTAAAGGGCTTGAGGGTCAGGAGAGATGTGAGGAACATCAGGAACATGAGGAGAAACTAAATAGTCATGAAGAACAGAAGGGACAGGTGGAGGAACATGAAGGACATGAGGGACAGAAGGAACATGAGGAACATCAGGAACATGAGGAGGAACACAAGGAAGGACAGAAGATACATGAGAAGGTACATGAAGGATATGAGGGACATGAGTAGGGACAAGAGGGACTGTAAAGGATATGAGGGACATGAGGGACATGAGGGTCAGGAGCGACATGAAGAACATAAGAGACATGAGCAGGATGGACAAGAGGGACCTGAGGGACATAAGGAACACGACAAGCAAGAAGGACATGAGTAGGGAGATGAGGAGGGCCAAGAAGAAGATGGGGAACCTGAGGGACATGAAGAACATCAGGGACACGAGGAGGGACACAAGGGTCATGAAGGACAGAAGAGACAGGAGGAGGAACATGAGGAAAATGAGAAACACGAGGAACCTAAGAAGGGGCTGATAATGGACATGAGAGACGTGAAGGACATAAGAGACATGAGTAGGATGGACAAGAGGAATGTTATGGACATATAAGGGCCGCAAGAAACATGAAGGACATGAGGAGGGAGATGAGGACGGACAAGAACATGGGGAACCCGAGGGACATATGAAGGACATGAGGGTCGTGAGGAACTCAAAGAACATCAGGGAGGGTCATGAAGGACAAAAGAGACTTGAGGAGGAACACGAGGAACAAAGAGGAGACTGATAATGGACATGAGGGACGTGAAGGACATAAGAGACATGAGTAGGATGGACAAGAGGAACGTTATGGACATGAGGGACCTATGGGACATATAAGGGCCGCAAGAAACATGAAGGACATGAGGAGGGAGATGAGGACGGACAAGAACATGGGGAACCCGAGGGACATATGAAGGACATGAGGGTCGTGAGGAACTCAAAGAACATCAGGGAGGGTCATGAAGGACAAAAGGGACTTGAGGAGGAACATGAGGGACACGGTGAAGAACCCGGTGGAGCAGCTGGCCTCAGAGCTGGCGGGCGGCTCCCTGCTCCGACTGCAGGAGGCGCACGATGGACGGGTCACTTTTGGCACCGCGGATGAACTCCTCCAGAGACAGACGACCTGCAGGACAGAGAGAGAGAATGAAAGAAGGAAAGAGAAGAAGTGAGAAGAATGAGAGAGAGAGAGAGAGAGAGGATCGTACAGGAGGAAAAAAGAGGAGAGGAGAAGGAGAGAGAAAAGGAAGAGAAGAGAGGACAGAAGAAAGAAGAGAGGAGAGGAAGTGAGAAGAAAGAGAAAGGATCATTTAGGAGGAAAAGGAGGTGGAGGAGAGACGAGATAAAGAGAGAGAAAAGGAAGAGAAGAGAGGAAAGAAGAGAGGAGAGGAGGTGAGAAGAATGAGAGAAAGGATCATTTAGGAGGAAAAAAGAGGGAAGGAAAGGAGAGAGAGAGAAAAGGAAGAGAAGAAGACAGAAAGAAGAGAGGAGAAGAGGTGAGAAGAATGAGAGCAAGAAAGAGAGAGAAGAGAGGGGGATGAAGGGAGGACAGAAAGAAGAGGAGAGAGAAGGTGAGAAGAAAAAGAGAGAAAAAGGATCATTTAGGAGGAAAAGGAGGTGGAGGAGAGACGAGATAGAGAGAAAAGGAGGAGAAGAGAGGAAAGGGGAGAGAGAGAGAGAGAAATGATGACAGGAGGAAAAAAGAGGGGAGAAAAGGGGGAAAAGGGAAAGACAAAAGGGTGGAGGAAGAAGAGAGAGAGAGATCGCAAAGGAGGAAAAAAGGTGAAAAGGGAGAGAGAGAAGGGGAGAGATAGAGAAAAGTGAGGGAAGAGAGGACAGAAAGAAGAAGAAAGAAGAGAGAAGAGGTGAGAAGAAAGATAAAGGATCATTTAGGAGGAAAAGGAGGTGGAGGAGAGACGAGATAAAGAGAGAAAAGGAGGAGAAGAGAGGAAAAGAGAGAGAGAGAGGATTGTATAGGAGAAAAAAAGAAGGGAGAGGAGGGGAGAAAAAGAGGGAAAAGGAAGAGAAGAGAGGACAGAAAGAAGAAGGGACAGAGGAGGTGAGAAGGAAGAGAGAGAGAAGAGAGAGAAATGATGACAGGAGGAAAAAAGAGGGGAGAAAAGGGAAAGAAAAGGGTGGAGGAGGAAGAGAGAGAGAGAGAGAGAGAGATCGCAAAGGAGGAAAAAAGGTGAAAAGGGAGAGAGAGAAGGGGAGAGATAGAGAAAAGTGAGGGAAGAGAGGACAGAAAGAAGAAGAAAGAAGAGAGGAGAAGAGGTGAGAAGAAAGAGACAAAGAAAGAAAGAAAGATCATATAAGAGGGAAAAATGTGGAGAGAAAGAGGATGAAAGGAGGAGAGAAAGAGAGAGGATTGTATGGGAGGGAAAAAGGGGAGAAAAAAAGGGAAAAATGGGTGGAGGAGGTGAGAGGAAGAGAGAGAAAAGGAAAAAAAAGGAAGGGAAATGGGGACAAAAAGAAGAGAGAAAGGAGGTAAGAAGAAAGAAAGAGAAAGAGAGAAGATCATACAAGAGGGAAAAAACGGGAAGAGAAAGGTAAAAAGGGAGAGAAAGAGGAGAATGAAGGGAGGACAGAAAGAAAAGGAGAGAGAGAAAGTGAGAAGAATGAGAGAGAGGATTGTACGGGAGGAAAAAAAGAAAAAGGTAAAAAGTGTACAAGAGCGAGACAGAGAAAAGGAAGAGAAAATGTGAGAACGAAAAGAGGAAACCGAGAGCGACGGAAAAGAGGAAGTGAAGATCAGACGGAGAAAGTGAAAGAGAAAAGAGAGAAAAGAGGAAGGACGAAAGAGGAAAGAGTAAAAATAACGAGCGACTGAGAGACGGAGCTGAGTCACAACAAACGGGACAAACTCTCGTGACTCAGTTTCTGAACCATGTGAATGTAACGAGTCACATGGACCAGCAGGAGGCGCTGTGACATTATTTTACATTTACACTAAGGCAAGAACAGAAGAAGCTCAGAGCTCGTTTAAAGAGAATTAAAGTACAAAAAACCCAAATTATAACACAAAAACTAAAGTCTAACTGTTAAGACGACTTGAATTAAGAAAGTGTGATTAAAAATTTTGTCAATTTAAAATTTAAATTAAGAACTTTTTACTTTATTTGAGGAGATTTGACTTGACAAGTAAAAGTATTTAAAATGGAACAAGTGAGTTTTTCTTAATTCAAGCAACAATTGATTTCATTTCATAATTTAAATGTGAAGAGAAGCTTCAAATATGAAACAAAATCAATTGTTCAATCAATTTCGCTTAAGTGAAATTTACAAAATTTTTAATCAAACTTTCTTGTCAAGTTCAATTTACACCAAAAGCAAGAACAGAACTCACTCTGCTCATTTTAAGGGAAATAAAATACAAAAAAACACAGATTACAACACAAAAACTAAAATTTAGCCATGTTAAGACGACTTGAATTAAGAAAGTTTGATTAAAATTTGAGCAAATTTCATTTAACAAGCAAAAATATCTGCAATGGAACAATATAAAAATAAAAAATAAACTTGCTTCATTTAAAATAAGAAAAACAATTCTTGGTGCTTAAAATAAGAAACAAAATAGAAGGAAATGGCTGAATAAAGAAAAAAAACAGACTTGTTCCAGATTATTATGCAGATTATTTTCAATTTAAAGTTGAATCTACCAAATAAAGTAAAAAAAGTTAATTTAAGTTCATTTTAACTTAGCTACATGTTGTTTTTTTGCTGTGTGAACTATTTTCTGAACTATTTTCTAATGTTTCCTCGTCACAAACAGACCTGGAGTTTTTTTTGTTTCTTTCGCACAAGTTTAAAGCACAAGCTGCACATTTCAGCCTTGGTATTTCCCATTTCTGCTGAACTTGAGGTAAAACAAGGAGCTGTTCACGTGAAAACTACCACTTCGTGACATCACAAGGGGCATTTTCAGCTTTGGAGATGCAGACGAACTGATAAAACGAAATGGAAAATGGAAACGAAACACAAGTCCAGGTTTGTTTTTGTGGAGGAAACATCATAATAACACGACTTGAAGCTAATTCTGGAGCTTTCAGTGTGTTCACCAAAGTCTCGGTTGGTCTTTATTTGCGACTTAGACTCGGTGTGGTCCTTAGTTCTGGTTTAGTCCTATCAGAGAGGGAGTGGATCTAACCTTTTACCTCTGAAGGTTCTGAGACCACATGACCTGTGAAGTGTCTTTCCCAGCGTCTCACCGTCGTTGTCGATGTCCATCTGCCTGAAGATCTTGTCCGTGCGTTTCTCCGGAGTCGACTCGTCCTCGGGCATCTTCATCACCGACGACACCATCTTGTAAATGGCCTGAAGAGCACAAACGGACTCGAGTTACGTCCGAGCGCGGCTTCAAAACAGACGAAAAAGACTCGGGAGTGAAGATGGAGAAAAGTGAAACGTGTCCTGTTACTTCCAGGACAATAGACGTTTTTCACAACTGCTACAAGTTCTGTCCGGTAATGTTTGCAGAACTTCCGGTTAATAGTTTTCTACTAAATATCTGCATAAATGTGTTCTTCTCCAGCTTCATAAATCTGCTCCAGCACCAGATCTTCAACCAACAAGGTCCACGAAGGAGAAACATCCATGAAGAATTTATCTACGACGATTAAGAGAAGAAAGACGAAAACTTAAAACTGAAGGAACTTGTTCACTCAGACTGAACGAAGAGGTAAAATTAAGAATTGTTTTCATAATGCTGATAGACAGAGACAGACAGAGAGATTTGTGCACAAATTTATCTGAAACTGATTGGAGAATAAGACACACATTTCCATAGATATGACTGACTTCAGTTTAAAAATAAAAAGTGACTGATTTGCTGATACATCCCTGAAAAATGAACAGGAGGGAGGCTAAAAAGAAGCTTGTTCACAGAATAAGACCCCAGGGAGACGCAGGGAGGGCATCTGACACGCGGGGAGGGCATCTGACACACACGGGGAGGGCATCTGACACACACGGGGAGGGCATCTGGGTCATTCTCTGTCCTGCCGTGTGTTGCACATCAGTGAGTCTCACATTGGTCGGTTTCCACAAACAGAGGCTGTGTAAATATTGATCGAGTGAAGCAGGAGGAGGGAAAATAAAGAAGATAAGAACCAGAGCCTCAGAGGGACCTGCTCACACTCACATCAGGGACCTGTTCACACTCACAGGGACCTGCTCACTCTCATCACAGGGACCTGTTCACACTCACAGGGACCTGTTCACACTCACAGGGACCTGCTCACACTCACAGGGACCTGCTCACACTCACAGGGACCTGCTCACACTCACAGGGACCTGCTCACACTCACAGGGACCTGCTCACACTCACAGGGACCTGCTCACACTCACAGGGACCTGCTCACACTCACAGGGACCTGCTCACACTCACAGGGACCTGCTCACACTCACAGGGACCTGCTCACACTCACAGGGACCTGCTCACACTCAGAGGGACCTGCTCACACTCACATCAGGGACCTGTTCACACTCACATCAGGGACCTGTTCATACTCACAGGGACCTGCTCACACTCACTCATGTGTTCAACTCTGGAAACTAAAGAATAAACGCCTGAACAAAATCACAGAGGTTTTTAAAACTGTTCACACTGATCTGAGCAAAAGACTTTCCAGTTTCTAGATCTGAGAACAGAATGTTAAACACAGCAGGACAAAGTCATTTTAAAACTATTGTTTTTCTCTCCAGATACGAGATAAACTCATTCAAATCCACCAGAGCTTAGACTGAAAACTACTGAACGATTTAAATGGACAGAACGTCTCCACCAGCTCCTCTGATCTGACTCCACCTGGACCCAGCGCCTGCAGGAGGTCAGTCGTGTTAAAGTGAGATTCTGCTGTGGGCCTGAGCCTGACCTGAACATGACAGAGTAACATGGCTGATGTAAACTTAAAATGATGAGGCTGTTGGTTCTAATTCGCTGCTCTGTGTGTGTGATCTGTGATGTGGGTAATAACAGCAGGTGAGCGCTTCTCACCTGTACGATCTCGAGCATCTCGGCCCTGCTGATGTAGCCGTTTCCGTCCAGGTCGTACATACTGAAGGCCCAGCGGAGCTTCTGCTCCAGGCCTCCTCGTGAGGTGACGCTCAGGGCGATAATGAACTCTCGGAAGTCAATGGTGGCGTCTCCGTTGGTGTCGAAGGTGCGGAACACGTGCTCGGCGAACTTGGAGGCGTCTCCATAGGGGAAGAAGTTGGCGTAGATCTTCTTAAACTCGTCCACAGTCAGGTGTCCTGTGGGACAGTCCTTCAGGAAGCCGCGGTACCACTCCTGCAGCTCGTGGTCGCTGAACTCTGTGTTCTCCCTCAGGTCGTTCAGCACCTCGGGGCGGAGCTTACTGTTCTGTTTGCCCATGGCTCCGCCTCCTCCTCAGCCGGGATCTACAGGAGGCAGAGGAGCACAAACTTCATAATGACACACATGAAGACACAAGGGAACAGGATTTCTACACTAAGTTACAATGAAGTTCAACTTTTCTCAGTTGGCTCAGTTCAACACAGACTGTGGTAAAATGTGGACAAAGGAGTAAGACAAAATTGTAAAATAAACCCCAGAATCATGTAGAACAGATTCAAACCAACATCTGAGGCCTGACAGCAGCAGCTACAGACAGAAGGACCGAACTATCTGCGGTTTATGGTTCAACAGAAGATTTTTGTCACCTGTAAACTCCACACGAGCAGGATGCACTTGTCTAACATCTCTTCCCCTGCACAGGTCTGGTCTCAGGTCTGG